>JAULBS010138953.1:0-12856 GCA_032355785.1 Symmetromphalus regularis | reverse complement strand
CCCTCACAAGCACATTTTCTCCCTTGGGTTGGAACTGCCTTGTCTATACCTCACAACGGTGATAGATTCTATTATTCTACATTGGGGAAAACAATATGTTAATACAAGAATATAGGAATAACCCTAGACTGTGTAACTCATCAACTGACCATGTCCCAGAGGTCTATAACATTATTTGCTAGACTTTAGCACAGACTGTTCAAATTCCACCAGTCTATGTTGATTTATTTGTTGCACTGAAGCTAAATGTTCTTCACACATTAACTGTCAATAACAAGAATACTCAAAGATAAGAACAAACTAGATTTTACAACTGAACAAACTTCTGATAACCAAAACAAGCTTCATTATGCTCCAAGGGATAGTATCAACATAAAAACTATGCTATGTACACAATTAATGATAGTAAATTAAAGATGTCTGCAATAGCGATAACCTGTCAGTAAAATTGCTGTTCAATGGGGAATAACATATCTTTAAATCTTTTATATATTAATGGAATTTTTTAAACAAACTTCAGATGTAAACTTAGTCATCACTTTCAAAACAACTGTATTACATACCAACAAACTGGTTTCCTAATGGAAAATAACAATAATACATCAACATATTGATGTCAAATGAAAAATAACAATAATACAACATATTGATGAATATATCAATATATTCATATCAAATGAAAAATAACAATAATACCTCAACATATTGATGTCAAATAATACCTCAACATATTGATGTGAAATGAAAAAGACCAATAACTCATTAACCTTATGACATCAAGGTTAGCGCCAGAAGAAAAACAAGATCGCCTTCTTACAGAGATCAGTCGACTAACCATGGTAAAATTAGTCTCCTCCAAAGTGCAAATAATCACCCTAACTTTTTGTCATTAGTCTCCACTAATACACCTTTAATTGTAATTTCATTTCTCTGTGACATTTACTGGGCTCCTATCACTACTGAGGCGGTTCAAGATGTCTTGCAGTGACAATCAATTCCATTAAATGCCATTAACACCACATCTTGCCCACCGGTATCCGGAACCAATTTATACTGTAATAGGTCCAGACCAAAAATTACTTCACAACTACTCTACAGCAAATTTGATTCAATTGAAGCACTTCATAATTGATACATTTTATCAGTGCAAAGAGGTTTATTTTTGACAAAACAAAGTCCATCATAACATGTTCAAGGATGTTATTACCAAAGAAACTATTATAGGAAAAAAAAATTAATTAACAATAAGAAAAGAAATAAGAAAAGAAGAAATAATAATATCATAGAACATACATGTACATGTTATGGTAACTATTTTTCATCAGTGATATAAGGAATTTGTTTTGTTTACCATGGTATTAGTTGTTAGTTTGTTGGTGTCATCATATTATATACATGTTTTAATAGCATTTATTTGTATGTATATGTAATTTTTTTTTTTTTTAGAACTATTAAAGTGAAGTAACCACAGTGTGATCCCCAGTAGATAATGTTTACTTTTGTGCTGGGTTGGGTGTCATAAAATAAAATAGATAAATAAATAACATAAAAATAAATAGAGAGATAAATAAATAGTTAGATAGATAAATAAATAAATAAAATAAATAGATAAATAAATAAAATAGATAAATAAATAAACAAACAGAACCTACATGTTGAATGAAATGTTAGGGATGAGTAGCTTTGTCATAAAACGATATTGGGATCATATAATAAAAATTATTTAATGGAGTATGAAAAGACAAAGCTAGTGATTATTTAAAGATTAAATTACTTGCTATTATCAGCAGCCATGTGCAAAACTGACTTAATTATATTCTGAAACACTTTTTTAAAACTATTTCTTTAAGGCTTTGGAAAATTAGGAATACTTTTATCCACCTAAGCTGCACATAATGATTTTTTAATTCAGTTTTTTGTGGTGAAGTCAAAATGATATTACTCATGAAAGATATAGATATGCTTGTGGCAACCTTGTCTGACATCAGCAATTTACAATTACCAGTTATATTATACTGCTATATATAGGATTAAATAAAATTGACATTTAAAATTATATTTGATTGGATCATTTCCATGGCAAAATGAACAATAAATGTTCAGTGCCAAGGGGAACAACTGACTAATGAAGTGATTATGAAGTCCTGCACTTGTTGACATCAGCAGCTGTACACATTGTGTTTCTAAGTTGATGATTTCACTTTGTACAACTTGGACTGCCAGAATTTCCATTATTATTTTTTTTAAATTCCAGAGACAAACAGGGGCATAGCTACAATGTCGTACTGTAAGCATATATGAACAATTTCTCCCAATGTCATATTTTCTACACTAAATCTACAGTGTCGTACTGTAAGCATATATGAACAATTTCTCCCAATGTCATATTTTCTACACTAAATCTTTTATAACATGCTCTTTTTTATTAACAGATCTGCTCTTTGTCACAGACAGACATCTTGTGGTTAACAATTTAAAAAAAAAATTCTAAGCCCCTCACACATTTTTTAATTTCCACAACCATTTTTTAAACCAACTCAGTAATAAAGACATTTTGAGATAAGAATAGGTTTTAGGAAACAATGTTCTTTAGAAAGTACCATGATGTACCTGTATTGGCTTTAGTTTAGACTTCATTTCCTACATCTGTTTTTTTTTTTAATAACTGTTATGCAGTACCAACAACTACTGCCTACTTTGCACTCGGAAAAACTAAAATATCTTATAAGTTAAATTCCTGATGGGTTTTTAACTTCATACTTTGCACAAAAATTACTGGGACTTATAAACAAGAAGAGTGTGTGATAGTTCTGATACCAATAACAAATTTTTCCACAAGTCAAAAATTACCTTCAAGTTGTTTTCTAACACTTTTAAGGTCCTGGAAAAACAATTTCCAAAATCGATATGAACCCTGTGATTTATCTATACTCTGGTAACTTGATGTAAAATCCAATTAAAATTATTATACCATTTTTTTTATTTCAAACATTTTAATCAAGTGCTACAACAGCTTCATGGTTTCTGAAATTCTTTTTCTGGCATTTTGACTTCACATTGGAGCAAAATTTACACCTTATTTTTCCATATCATAAAGAGAAATACTGGGAAAGATTATTATTTAGGCATTATAATTTCAATTTTTTGAAGCAAAAAGTGGGGGTGATAATTAAATAGGAATCTCCCCCCTATCCAACAAGTGGGGGATGTGTCTCCCCCATACCACCCAGGATTAACGCCCTGATTTTAAGTGTAACTGGACAAAGTTTCAGAATTTCTATAGGTGTTTAAAATTACAAATAATTTACCTTGATAAGACTTGCCAGTTGTGCAAGAGAAGGGTTGTCGAGGATTTCTTGTCCAATGCTGGAGTAGCAGGAATAGCCATCGCCTCCATAGCCTGACAAACATGAACAATTGTTTTGACCTGGTCCATCAGGAATACATAAAGCCTGATAAATAAAATAAAACTCACTGAATTTATTGTCAAATATGTAAATCAATAATTAAGTAAAATTAACATTGGCACTTTCAACTGATCTGTGGATAATAAAATAAAATCAACATAAAAAAATATAACTAGGTCAGACTAATCTTTGCTAAAGAGAGAAGCTATGTTCTTTGAGTGAAGTTAGGTTATTTTCAGTGATACGGAGTCAGGATGCTAGGAAATATTGACCAAGATAAAAAATATAAATTAAAATACCCATACCTTTACATGGCATCCTCCATTAAATTCAATACAGCTATTGGTTGGTGTACAAAATGTTCCATTACCAAAATAGCCCTCCATACAGATGCAGTTAGACTGAAAAATAGAACATTTGGTAAAATTTAACATTAAAAATCTTAACCATTTAGTAAAATGAAATATCATAGTCATGTAATACTATTTCTATCTAGTGGAAATAACTTTCTTTTAAATTTTTAAATAATAATAAAAAAATAATAATTAATTAATTTCAAAATAATATTCATAATTAAAGAAAATTATAATAATAAATAAATAAATATTACTGAGCATTGCATATAATTATGATATTATCTCAAATGAAACCTGCCACAATACCCTATGACGTGTACATATCATTTGTTACCTTCCCTGCTTCAGCACTTCTACATATAGCTTTCTTATGGCAATGGTTGCGGTTCATACAGGGTGTGGCAGGATAGCATGTAAAGCCATCCCCAACCCATCCTTTATCACAAGTGCACCGAGGCATGTCTGGTCCTACTTTTGTACACGTCGCCTACAAAACAACAAAACAGTTTACATTTATAAAGGAATGGAGTGAACTATTATCTAAATTGGCAAATATTTAAATTTAATAGAGAAAACTGCTTTAGATTTTAAAAATATCAATAATTATTTGTAGAAAGTTAAAAATTACCAGATATTCTCATCACAAAACAAAATCAATAAAAACCCTTTAAAAATGATCTGTTTCTCATCCAAAGACATCTTGAGCTTCTATGTCTTCATACAAAACACCAACGTGGGATATTTGATTCAGGTTGTTCTATTAGACAAAAAAAAACCACACACATTTCAATCTAAATAATTATATATTTTCAGAAAGCAAAAATTTTTTTTTATAAATTATTCTCTATGCAGTAAAATAGTAATAATCTGAATGTGTGGAAAAAACCTTAAGGAACTGAAACTCTATATATGTGTTTTTCAACAGCCGGTTGTCTTGTACTCTTATTCCTTAATATCAAATTAAGAGTAATTACAAAGTAACCCAAATATCCTCTCCTCATTTAATGACACCACTAGAGTACATCAATTGATTAATCATTTATTGGATGTCAAACATTTAGCAGTCCTCACACACAGTCAGCGAGAGTCAGCTTCCAAGAGGTTTTGAACCACTGTCTTCAGCTTGAGAGTCCAATGTTCTAGCAAGAGACCATTGAGGCTCTCCCCAAAGATCCCTGCACATGAACTGATGAAGATAAAAACCCATCTGAGTTTTGTTTGTGTAAAAATGGGAATACCTCCAATCAGCAAAAGCTCAAAACTGTAAAACTTTTTAGTATAATCTGGTCACATTCATATCATGAGAGAAGAGAAGATTGCATAAATCAATAAAAGCTCAAATTATAAAAAAAATTCAGTATGATCTTATCTCAATGAGTGAAGTAACATCATAACCAGAATAAGCTGTTGAAAAGATTGCATAAATTTTATCTTTGTTAGAATAAATTATTATTGTCAAGAAAGAGAAAAAGATTGGAATGGGAAAAGAGATGGTCTCCATAAGAGTAGCAAACTGAATGCTAGGCAGACTAATACATGGATCATGGGCAAATGAGAAGATAAAAGGTAGAAGAGAATTTTGAAAATCTATTTTTTTCTGATATTGAAGTAGTATCATGGAATTGTTTTAGGGCAACAGAAACCAAGGTCTACAAATTAAAAGTATTAATGAGGGAATCATCTAGCGGTGTTGTTAGGATTTTGTTCTTGTCTTATAAAGTTACAAAATAATCAAACAGTAATTTCTCTAAATGACCTGAATATGACATCCACCACGGTCTGGCTTGAGACACGGATCTATCTCGGTACAGCGTAGACCATCTCCCTCATAGCCTGGCTTACACTGGCATCTGCAACAAAACAAACCACAGTTTATTAAACAAAATAATATATTAGTATAATATCCACAGGGTTGTGATGGGTGCACTCAAGAGTTGAACTGGCCATACAGGCACTTGTTAAAGCCCAGCCCAGTTTTAAGACCCAGTCCACTTATGGTTACAATGTTACATGCTATATCCCTTGATAAATTAGCTGGATTGGAAAATGTTATCCATCCATTACTAGTCAACCAAATGTACTTTAAGAGGTTGTTCAAAATTCTCAACATTTTTTTTATTCATACCAAGTTTATAATAGTGAATGAGTTTAAATTGTACCACAATGTTAGAATAAGAAGTACACCAAACATAAGAAAAAGAAGTATTTTGACAATAATATTAGCAAAAATATAGCCACTTCAAAAACACCCACATTAATTGTAATCTGAAAATTATCACAAACATGATTCTGTAATGACAATAGGTGAGTTTTTTTCTTTGAGTTTTTTTGGGTGTGTTCTTTTAAATTGTTTCTTTATACTGTTAAAATTTGCCTGTTATGCTATATTTCAAAATTTCATTGTATGTTGGCACTCAATATTAAAATATTTAGTTCTACCAAGTAATGTAAAATGGAGCAAATACAACGTAACAAAATAATTATGCAGAAAAAACTGAATTCTTTCACATATTTTTATCACATGTTATCAAACTACCACAAAGAGAAGACAATCAAAATTGTTCATAATATGAAATTGTACTTAGCCAAAACTGACCACAGTTTCAAAATAGCTGTTTGGTTTACACAAACTACTCTATCTATTCTGACAAACAGAAAACACATCATCCTTCTGTTAAGGGGAATGTCCGAGTAACTCTCCATTCCTGAAAAATAATGGAGACGAGGCCCGCAAGGGCCGAGTGCCATTATTTTTTCAAGAATGGAGAGTTAGAGGATCATTCCCCTACTTAAAACACACCATTATAAAATATTATGAATAAAATATTTAACGTTAGTGGTTCTGGGGGTAATAAAGTAATGGATTTTTGTTACGTCTTTTAGTCAAAACACTAATTTAATGGAAAATAACCATTTTTTATATAATACTACCCCATTGAGAGCCTCATTTGTCAACCTGGCAAGTGGAATAAACACATAATTTTGGTGGGACCTTAGTTTGAGTATTGCTGTCAATGAGACAGGTTGTGAAGACGATGTGTCTATTTTAAAGCATAATGGCAAAAGTTCAACCAATTCCCCAACTATTTTTTTAAAGTATGTTTTTGGCATATACTATGAAGTTAAGGTTAGGGTTAGGGTTGGGGTTAGTTTTTCCTAATTTTGAACAAAAAAATAAAGTAATGTTGAAATGTTCGTAATCCACATTTACCGACAATAAATTGACATTTTGAATCTTCCATGTTAAATTCCTCCAAAAGAGTGCTTTTTAAGCCAATAATATCAAGACACATCAGTTATTATGGCTACTTCGCTTCATTTCATTAGAACTCACAACTTTCAGATTTCATAATCGATGATCTTCGGTTATTTACATAAAAAAGCACACCTATCTATTTATAAGCTCTAAATTTTGATTAACTCATATGAGAGAACAGTGGTTAAAGTGGATACAGCACAGGTCACTCTTACAATGTATTCGTGCAAGTCCAGGGTCCTGGGTTAAAAAACCGTGGCCCCACTAAAAATGAACTTGCATTTATAATGTAAATAAGTGTCCATTACTTTCAGATAAGTGTCCATACCTGAAAAATAATGGAGCGTTGATACAATAGTGATGTCACAGGTGTATTTTAATACCATTTTTATTACATGTGGTCAAACAACAACAAATAGAATATGAACCAAACTGCTTGTAAAACAATGGCATTCACCTTCAGCAAACACTAATCAAAATCTAAAAAGAACTTGCTATGTTAGCCAAAAGAAAATATGTGACCCTATAATCTGTGCAGTTTGGAGACTTGTTGATGGTCAATTGTACTATAGCATGGCTACATGGGTGCACCAGCATGAACCATTTTTTTCTGTGTTTTAAATCAAATTCACTGCAGATCAATGGATTTATGTTGAAGTATTCTTAACAACATATTTTTATTTGTGTAGTTACAGGATTGAATTCAACTGTTACTCAAAGGCACTCAATCAAACTCTTCCTTACTATATTTAGATTTTGATTGACCAATGAGAATGCTTCATTACACTTGGGCAATTTTTTGCTTTTACAAAGACACAAGTAATTAGGGCATGCATAGCTGATAAGATAAAAATCAATGCACTCCAGAGGCATCGTGAAATAAAACAAACTTTATTTTTACCATCAGGATAATAATAATAGTATCAACATAAAAGTTAGTTGTGCGGTCATTGGTAACAGGAGAATGAAGATTCAAGCTGTGAAAATGTCAGGTCTTTGTTTGGAAAATAATCTTAAATATCGATGCCAAGAGGACATCCCCACTGACTATCTGAGCTATCACATTGAAGGACAATTTTCTAAGCGATCTTTTTGGTGTGTTAATGCAATCTGATTACAGAGGAAACCTAACTCATTCTATCTGCTAAGTCTTTCTGTTAGTGCTCACACAGGTTTCTCATCAAAACACAATTCTAACTTGCAGTTCTGTGCCAAATGAATACAACTACTTAATTAATATACACATTGCAAGTTATCATCTTGGGTCTCTTATTTATCACTCTAAATTTATTATTACTCCATGGGTACACATAATGGGGAAATATTTTTCATATTTTCTCAGTGAGAATTATTATACATTGGTTTAACAAGGCATTTCATTGGGTCGTTCAAGCTTGCCTGTACTCCTGCCTGTACTAAATATAACATCATTATAATTTTGTAAAAGTACAAATGATGTCACTGAAACTAGGAAAAGTACAAAGTAACATCATCCATAATGTTATAGGATAGCATTTCTCTAAACTGTTGTGCAATTAGAAAGTTTAAAGAATACAATGATTAAAATTGTCTGGAGTAATAAATAGAATATCTAACTGGTTACCATTTATTGTTAATATTTAGACTAAAGTCTGTTAAAGGTCTGATAATGTAGGATGGGTGGGAGGCAGTATTTATTCGTATTATGCAATTAGAAAGTTTAAAAGAGTAGAACGATTAAAATTGTCTGGATTAATAAATAGAATATAAAACTCGTTACCATTTATTATCCCTCATGAAATAATTATCCTTTGTCACTCACTAAAACTTGTGACAAAGATACATTATTTCACTCGGGACATACATTTGATAATAAATGGCAGCTTGTTTAATATTCTCTATATAATGTATGACAATGTCCCATACAAAAATTTGATGAGACCACATTCTAAATAAGTGTTTTGTTTAAAAATGGACTAGTCCCAGACTGAAATCCTGAGTCAAGGCCTCAGTGATCTAAGTGAAGATTACTGCTACCCTACTCAAGTTTGGTTAAAATTAATGGCTGATAAAAATAGAGCTCTTTGTGGACGTAAACACACAAAGTGTGAGACAAGACAAAAATAGCTCTGTTAACAATCAGACTGTAAAGTACTGACTAAAGTGACTGGTCTGGGTGCTTAATGAATGTGCTGTGTTTCTGGCTAATAGCACATCTTACCATAGCAGAAATAGCACTACCTATAATTTCATACTTGGAATACAAATTTGTGCACACTACCTCTTTTTCTATCTCTATAGTGATATGGTATAAAGTAAAGTTTGTTTTATTTAATGACGCGTCTAGAGCACATTGATTTTTAATCTTATCAGCGGCTACTGGACATCATTCTGACATGGTATAAGCCTCAACAGTCTAATGGTAGACTCTCAAACTGAAGACTATGGTTCAAATTCCATCTGAGGCTATCTCACATTTGTCTAATTATCAAAATATTCAAATGTTTTACACCAAATAGCCTAGGATTAATAAATCAATGTGCTCTAGAGTGGTGCAAATTGTATTAATTCTCCACATTGTAGGTTTAAACAATATTTATTAACATTTTAACTTTGGAACCCGGCCAACAGGCATAAGGCTCATTGTCACACAGGCATAAACACAATTTTCATTTCAATTCAATATGTTATTTATGTCTCACCTTCTAAAATATAACACAGCAAACCTTAATTAACTGTTGTAAAGATCAAGAAAACAGTAAAATGCAGGCCGGCACTAATTCTAAATCTGCATAATCAGAAAATACATGTAGGTTATGCCAAACACATTTGCATAACCTATTTTGGTTTGCATAACCAGTTTTTAGAAAATGGAAAAACATCTTTAAAATTAGTTTTAATAAATAAAACCATTGTCACTTTGAAGTAAAAAGGAACTATAATAAATATACATTTATATTATACACATCAAACTTATACCCAGTAATTTTTTGCTTATTACACGTGATTCTCAACATTTTAATTTGTTAAATGAAAACTGAATTTGGAGAAACCTCGCACATGTGATATTTAATCGTTTTCCATAATCCGCCAAAGATATCTGACTAACATTTTATTAATGGAAGCATCACAATTTCTGATTGGCTGCATTTTGAAGGAATCCCCTTTGGCAACATCTAACAACCAATGAGAATACATTAAACTTCCCAACATAAGTATTCTAACTAGAATGGTATTTTTAATTTCTGATACATGTAATTATAATTATACATGTTGGAAATCAGTCAAGTTGTTTATATTGTGAGGAAAGATGATATAGAAACATTATTTAGCAAATTTTACATGAACGTTAAATCAGTTATGCAAAATAAATTTGCATAACTGATGCACAAACAAAACGATCGTTCATGCAATTTGTGCAGGCCTGAAAACGGAGCAAATTGTCTTTATTTCTCACACATTGTTTTGGATTATGACCGTCTTGTTCCGGAAACCGAATTTCCAGATTAACAGATACATTTACAGTTTTGTTTTCTTGAATGACTGTCCGTAATGAGGGGTTTCTGGATTACTGGAGTTAAATCCAGATAAACAAGGTCTTATTGTATTAGTTTTAAATTATTTGTTTTTACAATTATATAATAAGTACATTTAGAAAACAAGGAGCACTTCAGTTATACCTGTAAACACTTGGTAGAAAGTGAAATGGAGAGATTTCTAATTTAATACTGAGGTAATATTAATGTTAGAACTTCCAACTTGAAGCACTGAATTCCTCAATCAATACGTGTGGGCCACTGTCTAGCATCTGCTTTATACAAAGTTCTATCTAGACCAATTTAGTTGTTCAGTTCCACTTTTATTTACAACACTACACAAAGACTGTCTAGTCTAGCACTTAGTCATAATTTAATATTAAGACCAAAAACTGGATACAAGAATTAGGCTGATAAAAAGTAACATAGAAATTAAGAAATATCACTTAGTCTTAATCAGTGGCATAGCATGGTTGGGGCAATAGGGGCGGATGCCCTGGGCACAAATTCATAGAAGTGCAAAATTTCAAAAAAGAAAATAATAAAGTAGTAATAAATAAAAAATAGCACATTCCATCACATAGATAATCTCCCAATGTTCAAACATTCTACAGGTTTTCAACATGATGGGGAAAATAAACTTTACCATGTAAAAGTTTTCAGTGTTTTTCTCACTAATTACAGCCATATTGACATATGAATATAAGGGGCAGTGAAGAATAGCAATAAATGTTATCCTTTAATGACATATAAAAACATTTTAATGACATTAGCTAAACTAATATGAAAAGAAAAAATGTTTGTGAAAAGTTAAAAGTACTGTAAATGAAGAATTGAATGTGAGTAATAAATTTAACACGAAAACTAATAATTAACTATATATAGACAGTAATTAATTAACACATTCATATTACTAACACTGTAACTAGTTAGCAAATGGTGGTTAGCAATGGTGATACCCAACCAACACTGTTCAAAGCACCACTGTTTCTGTTTAACATACTGCCAACTACATCGAGTCTTATAATACCATGTGGTTGGTCATCTGATCAATCCTTCTCAGTAAACCAATTTGCACTTTGGGCTATTTTCTATTCCAATCAGGCATCCACAACTGGTTCATAAAATGTAATGGTATGTGCTGTCGTGTCTGTGGGAAAGTGCATATAAAAGACCCCTTGCTGCTTACCAGAAAGAGTAGCCTATGTGGCTGCAGCAGGTTTCCTCCAAAGAAATATGTCAGAATTACCATATGTTTAATGTCCAATAGTCGATGATAAAATAAAAATCAATGTGCTCCAGAGGCTTCGTTAAAACAAAGCTTACTTCTTTTTTTAATAATACCATGTTTTTGTAAAATAGTTAAAAATTTAACAAGAATCTCTCCACCCACTTCAGACAGATTTTTTTTTTTGCTTCTAACACTTTTCTAATCAATATCCTATTTACTGTGTATTTATCAGAATACATTAATTTCATGAAGCATTATTTTCATAATTTACAGTTTATTGATGAGAAAAAACCCATAAACATGATCATCTTGTAATTTTCCTGGCATTTCTTTACAAACAGCCTAATATAGCTGTTATACATTAACATGGGTTAATTGATATAGCTGTTGAGGAGCTTTAATAACTTGGCCATCCTGTAGCCATATATAATAATGATGAACTGAAGTGATGGATTGCGGTTTAAGTAGCAACATCAAACAGTTTGTGTGCTGTGATGTTCTTTTGTTCAATTAATTAGTACTCAACTACTGAGTAATTACACACAATTACTCTTGTTCAGAACAAGTTCTTGTAAATAAAGGTTAACAGGAGCATGTGCAGAAGTTCTGGAAGTGGGGTTCAAAGATATTTTAAAGAATTTTGATATAGAGGGGTCCAAAGTCAGTTATGACCATTTATAAAGGGAAATAATTAAAACAGGTGACTAAGGGGGTTCTGAACCCTCTGAACAAAACCAGTGCTTATCAAAATTAGTATGTAAAATTTAAAACTACTACAATCTTAATCAATTTTAAGATACATAACAAGACACTTCAGTAATATGTTTTTAACTTTTCAATTATTTTGTTGTACTTGGGGGAGGTCTAGGTATCATTTACTGTTTTTTTCTAGAATCCAAAATTGGCAGGTGGGAAATAATATTTCCTGTAATGTTTGTTTTATTTAATGATGCCTCAAGAGCATATTAATTTTTATCTTATCATAAAAGTAAAGTTTGTTTTATTTAATGACATCTCTAGAACACATTGATTTTTATCTTATCATCAGCTATTGGACGTCAATCATATGGTCATTCTGACATATTTATTTA
>JAULBS010138952.1:0-27616 GCA_032355785.1 Symmetromphalus regularis | reverse complement strand
ATAGCCAGTTTTGTCCATTTCTGGTGATTTCAATGGGTAGGTTTACCAAATGATGTGGAACAAAGACAATAATAACACTACAGTTGCAGTTCTTATGTCTGTGATTCACTAAATGATTGTACTTGTTGGTGACAAAACTCTGTATCTATCCGAGATGGAAATCCCACTTAGGCTTAGTACTTTTCAGCCACCCCTCGTACCATGGCCTTTGATGACCCAGTTGTGGAGCACTGGTTGGAATGGAATATAGCCCAAACTGCAAATAGGTCCACTGAGAAGGATCGATCCAACACCTGACGGCTTCACAGGTGGACACTACCATTTGAGCAACATCCCACTCCCAGGAATTGGTCAGTCTGACATTAATGGCATGAAAGGTGTTATTTTCATGGGCTTGTAATTTCTGAATGTGTTGATGCTAAACAAAAAATATTACACCTGAAATTTTTATATGTGTTGGTTAACATGTGAACCACATAGTACATTTCAAGGTCATGTCAAATGATCAATGTACCCCATTATTCACCAATCTGAAAAGTTATGATAGATTTGGAATCCTTAGCATATTGGCTTTCCAACAATACCAATTTTATGAAGATTGGACTAGTTCAAATAGGTCCACTGAGAGCCTGTTTTGGGCAAAAATCTCAAAATTTGTGGGGCCATATCTCCCACACAAGTGGTCCGGTTGGCCTAAAATTATGAATTTGGTGCTGTGGGAACCCATTTAACAAGTATACTTGTTAATAATATGTAATAAGTTTCATAAAAATCTGAGATTTTCTGGTTTAAAATTTCCTTTTTTGGGGGTGATTTGATATGGAAAGACCCTTCACTTATACTTCAGTCCTATCCATGAATGCATGGGGAAAATATTTTTAAAACATTACTTTTTTTTTTTTTGAGGGGGGAGAAGATAATATTCAAAAACACGAGCATCTTAAAGTATCTGGTTTGGAGCTGTTGGTACTAGACATAAAATATAATTGAAAAGTCCTAAATGGAGAGAACAAATCTGTATCTTGTTAGTCATTATTCTGTGTACCTAGAGGATGTATAGTAGTATTGACTCGATTTGATAATACCAGTTCTACATAACACCATTTATAAAACTGAATATAATTTATCATTGGACACATTATCGAATTTTAACACTATACAAAAAATTGGTTCTATTCCAGGATGGGAACACCCTAAAGTATATGTACTAGTTATACCCACACTTTACAAGGTGTATTGGTGAATATCCTAGTTTTTATCATGGGGCCGAGGAGGTTCTCACGACCAAAAATGTAGGATATTCACCGATACATGGAGTAAATGTGGGTATAACTTATATGCCCACTTCCGATCGAGTTATTAAATTAGATTATTACAAATTGCCTATAATATAACAATAAGTTGTATGATCACAACAGTGCTGAAATTTGTGAAAAAACTCCCATTTCGGGCCCCAGTTTTCAAACTACATTCTTGATGATATCTACATGTGCGTGTGTTTCACATACAGGTGCTAGACAGTATCATATAAAAAGATACAGAAAATAATAGTTAAATTCAATTATTTTCTGTAATTTGATTGATTAGAAGTTTTAATCCACATTTTACCAACTCGTTTGATTAGCTCAGTAGGATAAAGAGCTGGTTCACTGTCAATGGACCGTAGTTAAAGTCTTCATAAGGCAAGAATTTTAGTTTGTCTTTGTTTACTATGTACATGCATTTCTATGTATTGTCACATTGATGTTATAGTAATATAATGTTAAGTATGCAAATTTAATTTCTGTATGTAATAAGTAGTGTAAGATATTACTACACTTGGAACTGAAAAGTGTAGGTGTATCAGTGAATAGACCTACACTTTAAACAAAAGAAACCATGATGAGGACGGAAGTGAGGTATAAGTGTTTGTGAATGTACTATATACATGTATCATCCATAACCTACAAATCACGTAATCTGAATGACAGATTGCAGTATGACTGAGAATGTCTTGCTCAGGAAAAATGTTAATGACACCACTGACTACCAATAAGTAACAGTACATCAAACATGCAATTCAGGTGGTTTTCTCCATTATTTAATTTGTGGAGTTTGGGAGTTTTGTGAAAGCACTTAATCTCGTCTATAAATAAACTGCAAACACTACATCCAGTCTACAAACTAGGGCTGTTTGTACAATAAATGATAATAAATCTTCACTTCATGTTGACAAGTTTATTAACTCAACAAGACAATTACATTTTATGTCAAAATACATGCACATTTATAAAATTTTGATGTATGATAATTAAGATAGCATTTTATATCAAGTTAAAAACATTAATACCATATAATTTCATTCTATAAATCTTTCAAGTATTTTTACAATTCATTTCATTGCTGAATACTAGTACTTGTTATGTACTTTTAGCTATAATACCCTTTTAACCATTAAAATTTGGTTAGCATTTCTGTTTTGCACCTTCAGTATTTCTGATCACTTTAAAAGTGGCTTTTAAAATGACCTTTACTTGCATGTACAAGTATAGTAGGCTAAAAATAACTGAGCAATATCTCAAGTGATTGCATCATGTGAATCAAAATTTATTTAACAGTACATAGATAAATTATTTTTAAAAGATAATTGTGTACAAATGTAATCATAAGGCAATCATTAATTTCCAATGACTTAATCAAATCTGGACCCTATAACTCCCAAGTAAACAAAGAGTTATGATAGGTGTAACAATAATAAAATCTCTATTACTACAACTACCATAACAATTACACTGGCTTTGTTACACTCCTTAATTCAGCACATGTATGGTAATACCCTTGTGTAATGATTTAACTGTTAATTTCTTTTCACTTTCAGATTTGTAAAAATGACTTGAGAATGTCATATGCATTCACAGCCATGTATAATAGGGTCAGACATACAAACATTCATTACTGTATATAAATAATTTCCAATGATAGCTTATGTACAGACTGAAAATGTCTGCACACTATTTTTGTCTCCTAAATACTAGTAATGTAATACAGTGGTGAGACTCATTTTTGGTAAAATTTTCTTGGATTATTTTTCTTTTCTCATTTTCTATTTCTCTTACAACTTTCCAACCTGTGCTTTTATTTCCACTGATAATAAAAAGTAATTTACACAGAAATTAATTGTTGGTACCAAATATTTGGTTCGTTCTATCAGTTAATTTGTTATGCATGGTTTGTTCTAAAAGCTAAACTTCTATGATAAAAGATGGGGGGAAAATTGAACTTTATGACCAGTTCATTCTAACTGGTAGTTCGTTATAAGCATGTTTGTTTTAAAGTATTTGACTGTAGCTATTATCATAAATGATCTGATCAGAATGAATACCATTGACCAAATTTAGTTTTAATTCCTGACAAGTTAAGCAAATGGTCTAGTTCTGAGTATATTGTCAATATTTATAACAAAAATGAAAATATATACATGTGTATTGTTTTCCTACATAAACAACTGTTTCAATAACACATCTTAACAAACATCATTATAATTATGTAAGACATAACAATTTGGGGGAGAAAAAAAAAATTCACACAATGTAATTTAATATGGCCGGCTTGTGTAAATAAATACACAAATATACATGGATTTTAAATATATTAAATAAATACATTTTGATTGGTTTTCTTTTGTACAACACTTGAAACCCAGCGGCACTAAAATTGCACTACTTCACAAATGACAATTCTGGAAACATGTTTCCTAAAACAAAATATGTTTTCATTATGATTAATAGTCATTAAAATCATCCATTTATTTAAATAATGCCTTGGTGGTGTGTTTCATAAATATTAATTATTCCATTCTGTTCATTAAATAACAGTTAAACTATTACAAATAAAGTAACTTCAGATCTGTACATATTTTTGCAATAATATTCTTTGACTAAAATTATACAAATTCAGTTTAAAATACCTATTTAGATGATTACTGTGAAACTAGCATTGTTTAGTCTATGTTCTCAATGGTACTAAATTGTAGTACACCTGGGTTATGGTGTTTTATATGGTGAATGAGTATCACAAAGAACCAAACTGCAGGCTCTAATGAACCTTTGGTATTCTGTCACAAAACTGCAAGTATGATATTTCCAACATTACAACAAATATGTTAACAAAACCAGTCTTGATATTTATAAAAATACAGATTTTTAAAATGAAAGGCAATGTTTAGAATCATCATGTCTTTGTGTCTGTATTTGATCTGTAATCACTGAAATAAGTAATATTTGTAGATTTATACACTACTTTGAACAAAGTTAAAAATAAAGTAACATCACTAAACGTATTGGACTACAGTGAGTTTGCTTATTACCTATAGAACCTGCAATCTGGTTTTACAACAACAATAAAACATGCGCAAACAATATATACAAGACAAATTACATGTACACATACATACATTAAAATTTGATTCATTTGGTTTAAAGCAAAAGAGAGTATTTGGTCTGTTTATAATTACTTTTAACCTTATTCATGTGATTATTTAATCAAACCAAACAGTGACTAGTTCCTGTTCTATCATAAAATTACAGCTCAGTGTGAAAAATGAGGTTATATTAATATTTTTTCTTGGTTCATTGGTGTTAGATTACCTTAATGTTTTTCATTCAGCGTTTAGTAGACAATGATTTTCACCAGTAAAAATAATGAGCAACACTATTATGTTTAGCATAACTGACTCATCTGATCATGATTTGTAACAAAGACTTCATATAATGTTCAATCAGTCGAACTTAATTATAAAAACATACTAGTAACATGATTATAATACAAACATAGAGTTCATATCTTTCAAACCATTTCAAAAACAATGTACCACGAGTGAATTAGATAGCTTAACCAGTGTTTAAAAGAAATGTTCAAAATCAAATTTTATAGAAAATGAGATATTTTAAAACATAATTTGTTGTAACCCAAGTAATCAAATCAAAACTATTTTACTTTCTCTAAACATATTTAGAAGTGAAATATTCACTAACAAATGATTAAGCTTAACCATACGTTTAACAATCGGGTCCAGATAAATGGCTGTATCACATCTTTTCCTAATCACTGAATTAAATAACATTTGTGGTTCAACATGCCCATTGTGGTTATATATTGTTATCCAAAGGCTTTGCATGCTAAAGTTGGAGATTCTAACCAAAAGGGGAATTTTAAAACTTGGCATCATTTCTAATGCCGCATATCAGAAGACTTTACAAGCTATTATAATTATGATGAAAAAAAAGTAGAAATAATAATGCAATCTCACATTAAGACCCAATTTCATATTGATGGTTCAGCTTTGATTCACAGTTCAAACTCTTGTTTTATGATGTTGAAAACAAAGGTTCAACTGTCAATGAGAAATCAGGCTTAAGTTTATTAAAGAATTTGACAATTTTGTATTCACATATGACACAAGTTCCTTATACTTGTTTTTAATGTTTAAATATTCTCATACATATTATTTTAACATATCTATTTCCAGTATGGAAAATAAGTCATAATTTGGTAGGTTTTTAAAATAAAATATTGTTTAATGCACACAAAGTCTAGTAACTTCAATGAGTGAAGCGCTAGTAAAGTAGAATCCTCTTTTCAACGGACTTCCTACAGATGGGGCACTCGTTCATGCGGTCTCCACACAGCTGACAGGTACCATGGCCACACAAGAAAATCATGTTCTTCAGACGGTCCATACACACAGGACAACATGTCTGAAAAAATCAAAAGCAAATTCATAATAGAAACCATGGTACTCAAGAACAAACACAAATGTTCGAGCACATTACACAAATCTTGCAACATCCAGATAAAATTTTATATAAAAAAAAAATTGAATCCAAGATACCACTGTTAAGAATGGAGTCCTGTTAACAGCAATTAAAACAAGGAGAGGTTTGGACACCATCCACATAACAAACACTCTATATACAAACATAATGAGATTTGTTTTGATTATGTTAATGTGGTTTCCCAGGGACATGAAGTAATTGAGAAGAGCAGGTTCTCTCTTACTATTTCTGAACCCCCAGTAGCCAATGTTTGCTTTTGTGGTGTGGTGGAGGGGGTGGCATAAAAACATACAATGTATTACCTGATCTTTTATATCTTGTAACTGCTGCTGCAGTTTCTGAATATCCCTCGACACATCTCTCGATCCATTGTTCATCACACCAGCTGCCTGGGGTGCTGGGGGTGCTGTAATGATATGAATATATATATAAATATACATATATAACTAGTGTATACTGACATAACTTTCACTCTAAATTGAAAATAAATATAGTATTCCAACAAATAATCTATTTCTAACAAAAGAAGGAACAGATAAAATGTTCAAAATTATGACAATTTTTAAGTGAATATTTTGCATCCAATTAAAGAAAGCTGTGAGAGCCATGGGACCACAAATGCACTGCATAATAATACTTTGCTCACATTAAATATAATAATATATTGTTGCATTATTTTAACTTTCTAATAGTCTTTTCTATTTGGAAATAACAAAAGAGCAATCCATTACTTATTTTGAAAATCATTCCAGATGAGAAATTTCAAATGAGAGCAGTTGTCAAGATTTTCACATTTTGCAAGATAAAATTAAATGATAGATGTTTGCAGAAAAACTCCCCTCTTTCCACATTCAGGTGAGTGTTAGGTGTTCACTCCCCTCTTAAGGAGAGGACTGTTTTACAAATATTCATAACTCAAAAAATAAATAAAATATATTATTAAAAACATTAACTTACGAGTTCCACCACAACAAACGATGAATGGTATGTTTTTCTCAATAGATGCCCGGCACTGCACACACTTCTTCATGAGAGCAGCACAACCTTTAGAAAGAAGCAGCAATGTTTAGTCACAACACAGCCATTATCTCCCCTACACTACAGATACTTCAAAAATACTGAACGTTTGCAAATTTAACCCCTTCACAAAGTTTTACCAGGATGAGTGAAACAAAAACAATGTGATAAGATATATCAAAAATATTTATAAGACTGAGTTTCTTTTAGAAACAAAATAAAATAATAAAACCTGTAAGTAAAGACAAGAAAAAAAAGTTATTAGAACAGCCAAATTCTATTTTAGTTTAATGATTCATTGAGTAATATGCATCTGTGATTTATTCTTAAGCAATGTATACATGAGGGAGGACAAGATATGACTAATATACATGAGGATAAAATGTGACTAATATACTTTTAAAAAGTAGGGTTTTTTTAACAACGCCTCTATAGCACATTGATTTTTATCTTATCAGCTTTTGGACATCAATCATATGGTCATTCTGACATATTTATTTAGAGGGAAACCTCTGCTGATACATTCGCTACTCTTTCTGATAAGCAGCAAGGGGTCTTTTATATGCACCGTCCCACAGGTAGGACAGCACTTACTACTGCCTTTGATGAACTAGTTGTGAACCATTGGTTGGAATAGAAAACAGCCCAAACAGGAAATTGGTCCACTGAGAAGGATTGATCTGACGACCGACCAGTTCACAGGCAATATACTGTTAAAGGATATTCAAGAATATTCAAACTACCATGGTCTTAGTTGTTAATTTGATATCATTATATTGTATATACGTTTTAATATAACTGATTTGTATGTATATATAGGAAGAGAAAAAAGTATTAATCACTGTGTAACCCCCCAAAAGCTAATATTTACTTCTAAGCTGGGAGGGAGGGGGTACTCATTAAATAAATATAAATATTCAACTTAAAAAAAGATATGAATAATGTAACATTTACAGTAGTGAGTAGCAAGCAGAAGCAATGATGTCACACAGCTATACCATAACATGTTTATACTAGAACAGAGATATATGGCTGAATGGGATACAGACAGCCAGCCAGGGCAGAGCTTGTGAGTTAGTCTAACGTTACTAACCATCACAGGCACACATATGACCACAGGGCTTGAACATCATCGATGCCTTCTTGTCAGAGCATACAACACATTCCTCAATCTGTGGAGAGAAAGTCGTGCATCATATTACTAAACAAACATCTGATTAGTTCAAACAGTTACTCCATATTTTTACTCAAGCAATTTGTAAAGAATATTAGTTACATAACTGAAAGAAAAAAAGGACATCGACATGGAAATGAGAATATCTCCAACTCTGGAAAAATATACTATTTAATTTAGGGCAAGCAATGAGATTAATTCTCCTTGGGTTTTTTTATTAATTTTTATTTTACACCAAATTTCTCTATTTTCCTATCAATTTTTTTATTAATTTTTCCTATTCATTTTGTATTTACAGTAAGTTAAACCAAACTACACCACTAGTTAGCTCTGTATAAAATTGCTCCATATGGGACTGACACAATGAAAGACAACCACAACAAAAGACTTTGCAATGTTATTTAAAACCTTAGGCAATAAAATCTCTGTCAAAATGGGACTATAAAATCTGTAAAATTGGGACTATAAAATATTTGGTTTAGATGAAGTATATTAACATTTTCAAATTTGTGTTTCATCATAATTGCCATCATACTGAATATATTATTTCAAATGTTTTCAACACACATACTTGTTCTTTGATATTTAAAAAGATTTTCTGAAAACCAATGTTTTATTTGCAGTAATACCTTAGTTCGCGACTGCACCGGTTCTTTGCACATGAGACACTTCTTGACACGTGGAGAGCATAGAGAGCAGGTGGCAATGTGACCACACGGTCCAAACAAAGTGTCTCGCTTCATGTCAGAGCACACCATGCATTCTTCAAGTGATTCCTGGTCATTGCGGATCACTGCTGCATTTGATGACGGTGTTGTAGGATTAGCCAACAGATAGGTCAGGCTGACAATAAAAAGTATTAAATAAGTACATGTACATGTGTTCTCTGACCAAAACAATCAGAATTAGTGCTCAGATTTTACAACGATGTTAAAATATGCAGATGTATAAAATTATTGTGAAATTAAAAGTGTTAATCATTATCTACTATGTGTCAAATAAATTCTGATTGTACAAGAGAAAAGACATTTTATTTGTATATTCATATTTTCACATCTGAGATACCTTTCAAGGAGCAATGAAAGAACCAATGTATCCCATAGGCAGATACAAACACCTCATTCCCCATCTCCCCAGGGCATCAATTTTCTTTCCTATTATTATTTGGTAACCAACTTTGTACCTCCTTCCTCCCTTTCAATATTAAAAATCCTAAAACTATCTTTGTACACCTTTTACAAAATTCCTGGATTTGCCCTGGGTATACATTAGGAATCCTCACAAAGTAGTGAGTGTGGATCTCACAAATGTTTAAACAACCAATACCTTTGACCTACTCAAATTATTTTGTAGATTAAACCAATGACCTTTAGGAAAAGTCTTAAGTTACAGTAATTTAATTGAGACAGTTGGATGATCCTTGTAATATCTTTATCAAAAGCTACAGAACAACCCACCTGTTTCTCTCCTTGTGACATTTAGCAAGAGCTTTGCACAGATTTGGATCAGGACAGAGATCTAGCGGAGTTTGTCCTTTCTTGTTCTTTATATTGAGGTCAGCGCCATTTGCTGCGAGAAAACAAGCAATAGAAGCACTGGATTTCTTGTCAGCACCCGGTGTTCCCAGCCCCATCAGCAGCTGAAACAGTTAATAAAACCATACCTGTCAATCATATGATTATTTTCAATGTTCAGGATTGACAGAAAAGTATAGCTAGAACATAACTATCAACAATATGACACAATACCTACATGGTCATAATAAAACATATTTACTAGAATGTTGTTTAAATAAACAATGGGTTCACAGAAGATGATTTCTCTTACAGATTATTTTAATATCTTTCAAGGAATGACAAAAATTATACTATACTTAACTTTCAGTTTTGTCTACATAAACAATGGTCAATCTGCATTAAAATGAATTAAGCAACTTCTACATAATCTAAACTATTGTACAAAGTATGGCCATGACGTGATATTGACCTTGCCGACATCTTGCATATCCTGAAGTTGTCGCAGCTGAGAGAGAGTGTGATGACGCAGAGCTTCGTGTAGTGGAGAGTCACCATCCTTGTCTGGTACATTCAGGTTGCAGCCCTCTCGTACCAATAACTGAATCAATAGAAAACTGAAAACTCAAACATCAAATAAACTGGTTGAAAAGCACAGATTAATAGTTTTGGGGAGAATCCTTTTATATACTGAAACATAATGGAAAAGCAACATTTTTCTTTACTAGTCTTGGGCAAAATTATAAGCGTTTCAAAAGAACAAATCATACAATATATATATTAAAACACTTTAAAAATGCATCATCTAAAATGAAGTAAACACAAATGTTGTCTTTTCATAGTGTTTCAGTATAGATTCATTCCTTGAGATGATCATGAAAAAAATATCTACAAAATTTTGTCAGATCATGATGTCAAAGAGTCTGACAAATAAACATAGAATTATAGATAGTGGTTTTTAAAATAAATAATAGAATAGACGGTTTTCTGGACAATTGTCACAGCTGTTGCTATGTTTAGCTTTGAGTGTGTAATGACAATTCTTACCCTGACAATCTGAGTGTGCTGTCGTTCCACAGCCAAATGTAGTGGAGTTTGCAGGTTCACATTCTGTATGTCCATGTTAGCCTTGCCCTGAAACACAGAACTACAATATAGATGTCAATACAAAACATTCCTTGTATTATGATAAAAATCTGATCAAAGTGACTGTAAATAATATTTACAGCCGAATATGGTTTCTAGTGTTTTTATTAGCTTGGTTGTCGGCAAGAAAAAACAAGTTTCTTGGTTGTCCATTCACTATATCATGAATATCCATGAACCAAGAGCAGTAAAGTTTGTTTTATTTAACGATACCTCTAGAACCAAGGGCAGGACACAGAGTGCAATAAATTTTAAGTTAAAAATGCACAATTCACTTATTTTCCAATAGTCAACATGAGAAAGAAACTGTCAACATATATTATAAAGAACTTTGAATTTTGATTTCATTAGCAGACAATGTACAATGTTTTTTTGTCGACATCTGACATGTTTAAATTTTATTTAATTAAAAATTATTTTCTTATGTTATAAATTTCATTGTTTATTAAAACATCAAAAATAAACAAATACTGAAAACCTGTATTTTTTTTATAAACGTTTCTATCGTGAAAAACCCAAAACAATTTATGATTTGACACATGAATGAAACAGGAATGAAAGAAAAATATATTACCATCGATCTATATTTTATCCCTATATGTTTGTCTACAAACATTGTGGTTGAAATTATTTTATTTTTCCATGACAATATTCCTAACTGGCTTTTCACAAACCTGGTGCACAAGAAGCTCTGCAACTTCCACATGATTATTTAGGGCAGCCAGATGCAATGCTGTGTACCCATCATCCTTCTTCTCATCCACTATCCAGGGTCGAGGCAACTTGGACAATAAAATGCGCATGGCACTGAAATAGAGATTGTTATTTTCAAATATAATTTCATAAACGACATGAAACTGAGGTTTGTCCAAAAATAGCCATAGTAAGAGAGCAGGCATAGACATACTAGGAGAGCAGGCATAGCCATACTAAGAGAGCAGCCATACTAGGGGAGCAGGCATAGCCATACTAAGAGAGCAGCCATACTAAGAGAGCAGCCATACTAGGGGAGCAGGCATAGCCATACTAAGAGAGCAGCCATAGCCATACTAGAAGAACAGGCATAGCCGTACTAAAAGAACAGGCATAATCATAATAGAGGAACAGGGATAGCCATACTAAGAGAGAAGCCACAGCCGTACTAGATGAACAGGCATAGTCATAATAGAGGAACAGGGATAGCCATACTAGAGGAACAGGCAGGCCATACTAAGAGAGAAGCCACAGCCGTATTAGAACAGGCATAGTCATAAGAGAGGAACAGGGATAGCCATACTAGAAGAACAGGCATAGTCATAATAGAGGAACAGAGATAGCCATATTAGAAAAACAGGCATGGCCATACTAGAAGAACAGGCATAGTCATAATAGAGGAACAGGCATAGCCATACTAAGAGAGCAGCCATAGTCATACTAGAGGAACAGGCATGGCCATACTAGAAGAAAAGGCATAGTCATAATAGAGGAACAGGCATAGCCATACTAGAGGAACAGGCATGGACTTACTAGAGGAACAGGCATAGTCATAATAGAGGAACAGGCATAGCCATACTAGAGGAACAGGTATAGCCATAACAGAGGAACAGGCATAGTCATAACAGAGGAACAGGCATAGCCATACTACAGGAACAGACATGGATGTACTAGAGGAACAGGCATAGCCATACTAGAGGAACAGGCATGGACTTACTAGAGGAACAGGCATAGTCATACTAGAGGATCAGGCATAGCCATACTAGAGGAACAGGCATGGCCGTACTAGAGGAACAGGCATGGCCGTACTAGAAGAACAGGGATAGCCGTACTAGAAGAACAGGCATGGCTATACTAGAAGAACAGGCATAGCCGTACTAGAAGAACAGGCAGTCATAATAGAGGAACAGGCATAGCCGTACTAGAAGAAAAGGCATAGCCGTAGTAGAGGAACAGGCATAGCCGTACTAGAAAAACAGGCATGGCCGTACTAGAAAAACAGGCATGGCAGTACTAGAAGAACAGGCATGGCCATACTAGAAGAACAGGCATAGCCATACTAGAGGAACAGGGATAGCCATACTAGAGGAACAATGATAGCCGTACAAGAAGAGCAGGCATAGACACTAGAGGAGAAGGCATAGCCATACTAGGGGAGCAGGCATAACCATATAATGTTTCAGTGACATTTAGTGATTATACATAGCAAAACATCATGATTCTGCATTGAATGTATAAATTTGCCAAAATCACAAAAAAATATCCTTTGAGATGAACTAAAATAAATTCACGACCGACTGTTTGAAAAAGAATCTAATCAATTTCATAAAAATATGAGTTAGTGATTTGGATATTGTAGTGACTTTGACTACTGGACTTTGGCTGTATTCACGGATATAGTTTTGAATATCTTGATAGTTATGTTTCTATTACGGGTGTCATAATTAATAATTAATTCTATAAAAGTATGGTGTTGTGATTTTCTTGCATACATTTGTGTATTATTGTAATCTGTTCTTTTCAATGTACAATATATTTTGAGCTCATGGTTTGGGTTTCTGTTCAAAGCAATCATTGATCCACAATAAATGCAGTGGAATCTATGAAAATTGGATCCATATGGGTTTAACAAAATATTTTAAAATTTCTTTCCACATTAACATATAAAATAGTTAAGATTAAATAATTAATCCACCAATTAGATGGAGTCTAACTAGTAGGATAATTCAGTAATGGCCAGGTATAGCAGCCGATGACTCCTGTAAGCAGTTGGTAAAAGAAAACGAAGTACTGTTAGCTATAGTCCCACTGTTCAATCATCAAGACCAATACAGCATGTCTATCCATCATCATCTTTCACTTCAGGTCTTAACTGACATATAGCACGTGCTGGGCAAGATATAACTTCTTAGTAGTTTTCCACCAACTTCAAAGGCCAAACGTAAAAAAACATTAAATTGAAAAGCACTTTTTGTTGCCAACTAAATAATGTGCAATATTATTAGACTCAGTGTGTTGGTGATAGATTTCTCAGTAAAATTAAAAGAAAAGTGTAGAAATACTGACATAATTATACATAAAATTGCCTTCTTCACAGATGCTATTTTCATTAGATGATGGAGCATGGTCTTGGTTTTTATTCACAGTGGTGCATGGTGTCCTGTCTGTGGCAAAATGTATATAAAATGCCTCATTTTTAAGCTATTACTTAACATAGAAATCAAGTTTGAGGCCCAGTTTCTTGTTGATGGTTTAGTCATGAGCTACAGTTCAACCCATTCTTTTAACATGTGTGGACACAGTTTAAACCAAGAATCGAGGTTGAACTGTCGACGAGAAATCGGCCCTAAATGTAATCATTGCATATTCAATACTGTCTCCTCTTTCACTGTTAAGTATTTTATTTTATTAGGTATTAAATTTTTCATGAATTAATCTCCCTACAAAAGGTATTATCAAACTAATTATGACAAATTTTGAACAAACACTGTTAATAATTGAAGATGAACATTACATTGTAAGCAGGGGACAATATTTCAAAGTCTGAAGTATCCAGAAGTCGGTTACGTAGTTTTCACATAGGCAACTAATTGTTCAGTTATGTGAATCATTCAATCAAAGTTTTCCCTCTAAATCCTTGGTGTCATAGAACAAAAATTGCCCTATACATTGGGTGAAGGGGGTTGGTGTACAGTATATTTTCAAAATAAATAATAGTTTGACTGGGTCTCTATCACTGGTTTCTAATCATTGGTTTAATGAGTATTATATCACAACAGACTGGTGCCATCCCTCAGCACTGACAAGAATTCCAAGATAGACTATTTAGTCTAATTAAGCATAAGGGAAGAGCCCAGAGATACATGTTTTGTTTAATCCTATTAGCACCTTCACAGATAACCAGCATAACTCAAGTTTACCTTATCACTTGCAAGCTCATCGCCACACTAGGAACCGCCCCTGGGGTGGAGTTCTGTGGGGGGTTCAAACCTTGTATGGACATGCACTGTGGGAGGGGGCAGACATTACCATATGGGGTAGATAGAGGTTAATCTCTACAGAACCAGCTGTCAGAAAGACCACTGAGGCCTCTTTGAGGATTTTGTTTAGAAGTTAGAGGGGAATAAAATGAAAAGAAAAGATAATGTTGAAAAAGAAAACATGTGTCAAGACATTTCTTTATAATAATGCTTTCTCAAAATTGTGTTTTTCTAAATCATTGTTTAATTTTACATATGACAGTAATTCTATTTAATAATTTCATCATGACATTTCTATATAAATTAATAAATGACTAAGAAAATCTCTCATCTAGGAATAGCTTAACAAATTGTGAATTTAATTTTGATATGGAAAAATAATTTCTTACAATATTAATATTTTAGATAAGAATTAATTTTTAAAGTTAAAAATACTATGTCAATTCTTAAGTACATGAATTCAATAGATCAAACATATTTGTGTTAGTGGTACCCCAACAATCACAAGCTTCAACATGATAATACAAACATACATGTATTTACATTTTAAATAAACTTAATTACTACAAATCAATAAATTAATGTGTCATAGTACGGTAGGGGTACCATAAATTCTTATTTTAATTAAAGTATCTTGCTTGGTTATTTGTTACAGAGTTGTGGGTTAAATTTAAATGTGGTAACTATTGTATCTATGTAGCTCTTGCAATTTTGTTAATTCTAATAGTTATTTGCTAATTAATGAAATTAGTCGCCATATCAATAATTATTCTTATATAAATTCCTTTTTAAGAGCATGTTATACTTTTTAATACATAAAATATGTATTAGATTAAAGTACAGTTTAAAAAATAAATTTCATTAGATGCACATGAGTTGATTTGCTATCTTAAAATATTGGAAGGTTGCCCCATGAACTGTTATCTCTTAGACCTGATTCTAGAAGCAGCAAGACTTGGTTCTATTTAAAGCAGATATTACACACTGACACAGCGGGATTAGCAACAAATGCAAAACCTGGCAGCACATCTGGCTGGTTGTTAAGAGACACTTTAGTGTAAAACTTCACCATTCGTCTTCATTACTTATTATAATGTAAAACTTTAATACAAATAAACTGAACCATTCATTTTCATTATTAGTACAATACAAATGAACAACTGTTAGTCTTTATTACTTGTACTATACATATCCATGGGTTGAACTTCCGTGCTTGGGGGGCACGGCAATTATTGCCTTGGATTCCTAGGAATTAAGAGACCACTAAGACAATTTTGAGGATAAAAGGGCACAGCAATATTTGCCTTTATTAGAAGTGAAATTGAGAGGGCATTGTGGCAAATGTACAGGGTGGCACTGCAAATGCCTTGGTAAAATTTGATCCATGCATATCTAATAAATAACATGGTTTCCTTGTGAAAATATTGTTAAACACAATACATGTTTGTAAAATATTTAACAATAACTTGTATATTCATACCATTAATCTTTATTACCAGAACAATGCCATTCACCAAATAATATAAACAAAAAGGCAAAAGAAATGATACAAAGTATAATTTAATGATAACTTTGAGGAACCACATAAAACTTTGAAAATAGCATTTGTTTTTGCAAAACAGATGTAGAGTCGACCAAAATGCCATAAGTTAATTTAAGAAGCGATGAAAACAAAATCTGCAGAAGTCTTAAACAAAAGATCCAAATGTACAAAATATTTTATTCTTATTTTTGGTATCATTTCTTTTACCTGTTAGTTTCTAATTAAGGGACAAAAACAGGTCTCACAGTATTTAATATTTTATTCAGGTCCTATTACTCTTCCTACTTGTTTATTTAACCAAAATAAAAAAATGTAAGAGAAAATATTGTGAACTTTCATTGGCTTAATTAAGTTTGATTAAAAATTTTTTAATGCTTACAGTTCCTGCTTAAGAGGTCAAGATCACCTAACCTAGTATGAAATGACTGATATTAAGACAACTACTTAAAAAAGCCACTCTTTGTTACTCACATAGATATCTGCCTGGTTTGTAGATTTGACTTTACTTGCCAAAATATTGTTACAAAGAAAAATGTAAATGTAAATTATAGTATGCCATAACCATTAAGAACAACACAAGTAGTGCCTAAAGATGATAAACAACACTGAACTTCATTAACACACAACTGACAAGATATGCATACGCAATTTTCCCAGCTTTGTGGAGGTCCTGTGCAACACTTCAGATATATTTTCAGAAAATAAATGGGTTAAAAATTGTGTTGCATCACACGTACTTACATTGGAGAAGTGCTAACTTACAGACATGGAATTTCTCAAGTTGTTGTTATTTATTAACTTTGTGGTGGTCCCCAGGTTCTCCAAAACACATCGGAAACATTTCCCAAGAATACATTTTTGTGTGAATTGTATAATTTTGATTAGGGATAATGGATACAAAAATGTTATATCATTTCCACTTTATTAGAAAATAAGTTTGGACTGAAAATTTATTGTGGAAAATTAAAATCTTTGCCATTCATAGATTTGCTGATAGTTTAAAACATTTAGAGACTGACTGCAAGACATTCTTTAGTAATTTCAGCCTCTTCCTCTCCTTCAAATACTGCATGCAATCTGGCATGGCAGATTTATCAAAATAGTAAAAAAAAATTCATCATTTATAAAATGCTCTCTGTTCTAACTGACATTTGTGATGGTGCTATCTAATCCCAATTAATTCATTAATATCAAATCAGTTTTTAACAATAAGAAACTCTTACTTAAACTAGCTCATCCTAAAAACTATCAATTAACTTTTATTATTAATAAACCGCCTAAATTCACAGAGGTCTGATTTGATTTAATTTAATTTATAGAAGCACATTTAGAACATGTATGTGTGCATATTTAAAAACGACATAACAATTGTAAGAAAAAAGAATATTACTATAAATTGCATAATAAATTTATACACCAGAATACACTAGGTGTTGTTACTTGTTCATATTATATTTAAGGTATTTGATTGAAGCTTTTCCATTAACTGTATTGTTTGTGCTTATGAGTTTCAAATACTATTTAAAAAAAAAATCAGCAATGTTTGTAAAAGATATATTATGCTGTTTCACATACATAAAGCCAACTGTTAATATGTTTCAGTGAGAACCATTGATAAAACCATTTAATAAATTGAACAGGTTTCTACTCTAAATAAAACATCTGACACCTGATAGCCACCAACTGAATGGTGCAGGTAGGGTGGGGTCATTAAACCAACATTCTTTTTCTTTAATGAAGGCAAACAAACTTGGTATGAACGAAGCAGGATAAATACTGGTAATTCTGGTTTGAGGGAAACACCTAAACAAGGCCCCTGACAGACAGCACAGATGTTTTGATGGTCAATCAGCACAGAAGAGTGATTAGAATTCTGCAGTAACTTGCACCATCTTCCTCTAACATACCCTGACATGAGCAGCATCAGGTTTCATGCACAGTGGCAAGCCCACAGCTCCCAGCTTGCTTCATGTTGGACACTGACACCACAGTTATGACATGTGCTAACACATAGTTTGGACAGACAGCTACTGCAAGCTACAGAAGCAGCTAGGCCAGGTGTATTGATGTAACCCATTCTACTCCAATTATGGCTTTACAGATCAGACATCTTGTGTCTTGTGTCACTCATTACCTAGAAGTTATCTAAGTAAATATGTGTGTCCACATCAATACCAAAGGTCAGCTGGTACATTTATCAATGATGTGGATCAACAACTGAACACTTGGGTAATTCTGACCAATTCTTTTCCTCTGCTACTACCATCCATGTGCAATTTACCTATCAGTAGATATGTGTATTATATTAAATAATATATAGCTGTTGCTACATTTCTCAACAAGTCAATGATGTGGATTCAGAGATAAAAAGACATGTCATTATGACAATTCTCCCCACCCTTCTCCAATCCACCATGTTCCCATACTTACCTACAAAACAACAAAGAAAATAAGGTTTCATTGTGCCTAAGCTGTCAACTGATATCAGATGTAAAAATCATTTTCACAATAAAACTAAAAAAAACCACTATCATTAACAGTATAAAAATACATTTAGTAAGTTTCCTATTGTAATTTCTTTTTTTAAATGAACAACCAGCCCCTGACACGCAGTGGTTAAGCTGTCTGACTTATGGCTGGTAGGTACTGGGATTAAATCTCAGTTGAGTCACAGATTGAGTGCTCCGTAAGGCTCATTAGGTAGGTGTATGCAGCTTGCACATACCAGTGGTCTATAACTGATTTTATTAAATCAGTTATCGACTACTGATATGTGCTGTCATGTCTGTTTAAAAGTGCATACAAAAGATCAGTTGCTGCTAATTGAAAAAAGTATCCTCTATGATGGTGGTGGGTTTCTTCTAAAGACCAAGAGTCACAACACACTATATGTCTTCTTTTTTGTTTTGTTTAACGACACCACTAGAGCGCACTGATTTATTAATCATCAATTATTGGATGTCAAACATTTGGTTATTTTGATATGTAGTCATGTGTGAGCCAGCCTCCAGTGGGTTTTGAACCACTGTCTTCAGCTTGAGCCATATGTCTAGACACCTAATAGCTGCTGAATAAAAAAATGTGCTGGGGTGTCGTTAAACAAACAATCCTTTCCTTTTTTAAATTAACTTTTCACAACAGAAAAATATGATGCAAAGACCAGAAACAGAAAAACATTTTTATGGAGCCTAAAGAGAACAAATCTTTTATGAACTATGTGCTTATACTCCAGATGGCCTGAAGTATTTCATGAACACAAGCACATGTACCGGTATATAGATGTATACATAGACTGAGTACTTGTTTTGTTACAACCACAGACTGACTACAGACTTAACAGTGGAATTGTCTAAATGCAATCCATGTGTGACTAACAAAATGTGCTTCAGTTACAAGTTGAGATTAGACGAAAACATTCAGTTTTGTAAAGGCAGATTTATAAATTACACGTACAAATGCCAGTTCAGATGGAATTTTTTATTGTTTAACAACACTGCATTAAACTATTTGCAAAACACGGTATCAAGACGAAACCTGCTTTCGCAATTTATTTTTAATAGCATTAAAGACATAGTCCCACGGAATTTAAGGGGTTTTGTGCTCTAAATATTCATTATGAATAAAACTTACATGCTTTTGTGATACTAGATCTCACTTTCATATCACGCAAGACTTTTTAACTGAACAATAGTATAGGGAATTCCATGTTGAGTCGATCAAATTTGTTTTCACATTTAAAACTTAAAATTCTTCAAATTTCAAGATTTCAAGAAATGTTTTGCAGCTACAAAAATATTCAGACATTTCAAAAGAATGTGACTCAAAATATATTATTTTTTTTCTATTTATTTGTCCGTGAGTATAATTCATTATTATTTTTAAAATATTGATAATAAGCGAGATGCAGTGGTTATCTAAGTATTTGAATGAAGTATTTCTATGGACAAATCAAATGTTTATATTTAAAATTAATTATTTGTTTGGAAATTAATAAGGTCAAGGGTCCGTGACAGTATGAATTTAACTTTAAGTAGTCTTTTATATACACAATGGATTATACACAGGATGACTGGTTGGAAGAGAAATGTTTTTGATTAGGAATTGAAATAATTTCATAACTGGCATATAAAAACAACATGCAGGTAACAGTGCTTATTACACTTAATATTTGAATCAAAATCACATCAATATTTGCTGACCAGTCTGAGGTATTAAATTAACATCTTCAAACTGAAATTAGTTCTGTTATAACTGATTAAATGCTTGGTCTTGAATACTTTTCTGCAGTGAATACCAGCTATACTAATGCTATACGAAACCATATACCAGTTTCTATGCACTAATATAGCCAGACTTGTGAAATAATGTTTTATTAGATCTATACAAACTTCATAGTGTTATAATACTGGCCTCGGTGGTGCTGTGGTTAAGCTGTCGGTCTCGTGGCTGGTAGGTACTGTAATCAAATCTCAGTCGAGGCTTTGGGATTTTTAATCTCAATACCGGCTCCATTCCAGAGTGAGTGCTGTGCAAAGGCTCAATGGGTAGATGTAAGCCACTTATCAAAAGCTGTGGTCTGTGGGAAAGTGCATATAAAAGATGCTTGTTGCTAATCAGAAAGAGTAGCCTATGTAGCAGGTTTCCTCGGAAGACCATGAGTCACAGAATACCATATGTCAGATACTGAACAGCTGCTGAATAAATAATGTGCTGGGGTGTTGTTCAACAAACAATCCTTTCCTTTCATAGTGTTATAGCTACAATCTTTAGCTTATAACTCCACTTGATCCATTCCTCATTACACAGCACATTCAGGTTTTTCTAACAGAGCTATGCTATCTTATACATTTTTGATTGATCATAATCTTTCAGTGATTCTCTTCAAAGTCAAATGGGAAGTACTGGCTAACTTAAACATTTTCAAAAAGATTACGATTTTATCGTTATTTTTTTTTTACATTTTCATTGAATGGGTGGTTTGTGCCATCTAACCCAGGTAGGCTTATTGTGCAGTGTTGCCTATAGCTTGAGTACTATAATTACTTCTGGAAAGAACCTTAAATTGTAATATCACAAGCCTTACAATGAACTATTTATCATGATTTTGCAAAGAATTGGATTTTTTTATTTGTTTAGAATGACCTACATGTATGTACAATTTTTACAAACCCAATATAGCTACTTCAGTACTTGTGCCTTGCAAACACTGAATGTTTGTTTTCTCTTCACAGTTAAAAAATATGTAACCTTATAGTCACATTATTATAATCTTGTAAATTAATTATTTTTAAAAACATATTCTGAAAAGAAGTCACTTAAGTCCAGTCTAAATTCTAAAAATGACTTAAGTAAGTCTAAATCCAAAAGAAGAAAAAAAGGAAAAGATTTACAGGAAATGACCAACATAAAGTCTAGCATAGTGTAACTTGGAGCCATGTGTAGTATATTATGCAAATACAGGGGTAGTCCCACAATTCTAGACATAATGGTTTCTCCTTCCTTCATCATTAACATATGGACCAGCTCACTGACAGATTACGTTTCCATGGAAACTGGAAAAAGCACACCAGACAAGCAATTTCTGCAAGCAGTTGCAGTCGAGAATTGATCTGCAATAAAATTACTTGAAATGAAGCCTACACACAGCGACCTTTATGTACTTGCATGAAAAAATCTCCCCCTAGCATAATGGTTAGGGTAGGGCATCTTCCCAAACAGTGCATAAATAATGACATTACAATATCCTAGTCTGGCGGTATTTCCAATAATTGCATGTCCAATGTCGTATAGTGAATGGCAGCATAGCGGGATCCCCGGTGCTCGTGTCTCCAACTCTGTGAATGCTAACTTGACATTAACTCAGGCTGTAAATAGGCCTTGTAAGTATGGCTGTCATTTGAGAATTACAGTGAATGTATTCAACACAGATCAAAAAGTGCCATCAATACATTTGATCTGTTTGAAGAAACGAGGTGAGTACACAGGCTAATAGTGATCAGATGAGAGCGATGCTGTAATGGTAGATGTAGTCTGTTTTAGAAGAGGAGTGGGTCAGTCTTCATGTGTGTCATGTGTTGTTGTTGTGTGGGTTTACAGCAGCGTGGTGTTCACCGGCAAGTCTACAACTGTGACATTTCCCAACAGCTGGACACCAATACAATGAGAACATGCATTGAGGAAATGAGCCAACTGGGTTAGAGTGGGGGGAGAATGATGCAATAGGGATGATACAGGGTTGTTTAAGTTAAATCAACAGGGTTGTGTGGTGCTTAAAGCAGCCCTTCCACCCCCACCTCTCAATATTCAGTTGTAGTGGTAACATTTAACTGGCTGTGCTGGCACTGTTTATAATAGTCAAATATGGTACATAGGATACTATCTATAAACATATGCATATATCTTAATCTGTACATGAGAACAGATCAACTATAATATCCACCTTTCATTAGAGGGCTCAATTAGTTCCTAAATACAGAAATCCTTCCCAATAACACTTATGTAAAAACTTTTTAATAAATACTATAAATAATATATACTATAAACCACTTAAATAATCATGCATGACATAACGTGTTCTTTCTATATACAGAGCTATGTTTAGTCATTTTCATTAGTGGCGTCTGTTGTCAGGTTTGACTAAATCCATCTTTAAAGTGTTGCCTTTTCCGGCTAGCATGATGACACAATTTTGTGCACAGGAAGCATGCACCAAACACATCTTTCTATCTATGAATAGTGTTGAGCCGTGTAAAAATCTAATAATAGTTGACGTTTTTTTAGGCGAGGAAGTACACATGAAACATTCCCGATCCCTCACTTGTGTGTTGTCAGATGATATTTCCAAGAACTGTGACTTCCTTTCAGCATAGCCCAATAAGGCACAGAGTGCAGAGTATACCATCTGTCCTATATACTGTAAATCAAGAAATGCTAATATTTTATGATACCAGAGGAAAAACACAACTGGTAATGTATTTCGGGAGGCTTAGGGCTCTAATTTCACAAGTTGCTCACTTTTTAGATTGTCAGAAGGATCATCTGGATTTTAAAGTAGCTATTACTGATTATCTGAAGATTTACTGAACCTATAATGAAAACAGTGTATGCATGCTTTAATTCTTAAACATTTTTTTTAATGTCAATTGTTTAATTTCAATTATACACTTGTTATCATCAACTTATGCAAATACCCCATACATCTCAAGGCGTATATTCATTCTGCATGTTAAATCTTTAAAATTTAGAATATTCATGTGTCAAATTTCACTGTTTAGGCTACAGTCAATATAACGAGTGATTATAAAACTTATCAATACTAGAATAGTACATGTATCTTGAATACATTCTATTAGTGTGACCAAATTTGAAATGAATTTTATACGACAGAAAAGACGTGCCACAGAACTATGGATACAGCCTTATTTTTAAACATAGAGAAAAATGCCAAACTTTTAGTATAAAATAATGTGGCAAAATGTAAAGATATGATTGCAACAGTTTAGAGGATGAAAGAACAATAAGCTACTCTTTTCAAAACTTTTGTAAAGCCCAGGGACTTTTATAGGAAGTCTCTCAAACAGGAAAGCACACACCTTGTTCAATTACCACTACTAGATGGTATGGAAGAAACAATACGAGTTAGTGAAATCTTATAACCAAATGTACAAGAATTATGTTTATATATTTTTTATTTAAGGATTGTCCCTTATTTTATTTTGGATTCATTGGGGTATGAACAAAAACATCATCTACAAACTGCAGGAATCTAAAAGAAATAAGAGAAAATCCTTATAATTAAATTTGGGACATAAATGTTTAGTAATTACTCAAAACAAGTTCATATTTTATTTTCATTTATTTTGGGAAAGTATTGCAAAATAACGCTTAAGAATATTAAAGAACAAATATTTTTAAATGACATCATAGTTTATGACTTATAACGTTCCCCTGTCTAAATACTGTTCGTAAATACAGCTGTTAAAAAGAAGTTCCACGACGAAGTCATTTTATGTTCGAGACATGAACAAACCTCGTTGCTAATGGCTTGACCAATGAGATGCCTTTAAACTGTAATTATTATAATAGAAATTTAATTATTTAATGTTATATTATAATCGTGGAATTTCAACCTTCTTCCAATACTTCATGGCACAATCATTTTTATATTAACTTCTGAAAACAGCAGAACAAAAATGAAAATGGTTTTGTAAATGATTCCTGGTTTTAAAGATAATATTGTTGATATTTATGAGGAAACATTATTTTAGTTTTTTGTAACACTTCTTAATTGTTAGTTCTCTTACCATAGCAACTATACATTCTAAGTAAAGTTATGAAGTGAAATAATTTTGTATATTGTGTAGAGCTGTACATAATGTTCAAAGGTGAAGCTCAGATCTCTGGTATAGATATGAGAGCAGTGAACATTTATCCCGTCGCGAATCATGATGCAAATTTCAGGGGTCACTACTCAATTCAAAAATGCATCGCATAAAATCGCGATATAAATTTTAAATTTAAAAGTCAACCGTATCGTTCAAAAGTCTGTTTGAAACACTTATATATTTATGTCAAATGCATGCCAATTCTGGTGTTTTACATTCCTCTTTTTTTCCCACCCACAAGAACTGCGGTCACATGGCTATTACAATATCCCCCCACTAGTTAGTCACTGTGATGTCACAGTTTGAAGATGTAATGAGGGGGAGGCATTTAAAAGTCTGACACATCATTTAGTATTGATCTAAGGCAGACAGTTCTGTAATTGTACTAGCTAAGCAAAATATTACTGTTAATTACCTATGGTGTTAAGTATCAGTATAACAATACTGGTTTGCACATACTTGGCGGATGGGATGAATGACATACAAATGACTGGGCCAATGTATTCTCACATGTTGCTATATTGATTCATTTCTAGGCCTATATTAATGCACATGGGGAATAGTAACTGGTATGAATCACACAGCTTGTCTTCAGTCGACTTCAAACTGTTTATCTAGTGCTTTGGCCTGAACCTCTCTGCATGGACAGTAACGATAAGATAACTAAACTAGCTAGTGGGTATTTTTTTTCCTTTCTCACTTTGAGATATAATAAATGTGAGAGTCAGTACTAGCCAGCTCTGAAAGATATCGCTAGACTAATGCATACATACTTTTTACTACAATTTATGGTTTTGTATTGAAGAGATAACTAATATAGGTTACTATTACTCTGGTACAAAACATATCTCCTTTTTTATGCAGGAAACCTATGAATTTGCTTGTAAATTGATTGTATGTTTACATTTGTTTAACCATTTGGGAACCTACATGTACCACAACTGCTATATCAGAAACCATGGTATGTGTTGTTACATGAAAAGTTCAGAAAAACCCCACTTGTTAATGGAAAAGTGTGAAACACACACAAACTCATGGAAAGCCACTTTGAATAAATTCAGTTTTTAATCAACTACATCTTTGTTTTACATCATAAAACATTTGTAACAAACAATTAACACACAGAGAGACAGAGTTTACCACATATATTTCTATGAAAGTCCAAAGATGTTGGGACCATAGACTATATCAATTAATATCATGCAGATAGTTTGCAACAGGTCCAAATTCTAAACAGCTTTAAAAAAAATTATGATTCTGTTTACATACATATAGACATACAAAAGTCATAAAACGAAAGAAAATTTACAGTTAATCCATATTTTGTTTACTTCCTAAAGTTATATCAATTGCTTCTTGTCATAAACTCAACTCCCATCATTTTACTGCAATAAAGAATTTTACAGTCAATTTGACCTGTATCAGTGAACACCTTTATTAAACAGCCACCTGTCATAAAGACCACCTTTTCTAATACTTTCATACCTACTAATTTAAGCACTATTATTACGTTCTTTGTAATTTGTATTATCATGAATCCATTGCTTGTCTTTAAGAGTCTTTATAGTCAGGTCATTACAGGTTCAACTGTATTTTATTTTTTGTAACGAAGAGGCAGAAAGTAATTATTAAAACGTAGAAGTTGCCAAGTTTGTAAAACTGCAGTGTGGGGCTAAATAACTAAAGGCGGTTGATGGCAAAATGCCTGGTGCAGCTTCAGGAAGGCTGCTCATCCAATTAATGTTATGAGAAGAGGATGCACCCCTTGGCTTGCTCTATCTTGGAGGTAACCCATCTGCTCAACACTTTTAAATAGACAGGAAGATTTCAACTGAAAACTTAATAGGGCCTACCAAGATGAAAAACTAATGCTCAGTCCTTTTGTGTTTACAGCCACTGCCACTAAAATGGTTTCAATGAAACTGAAACCCAGTAGAAAAACAGAAGCAACTGAATTAAGCATTAAGCCATGAAAATCACAGAATTTATGCAAGCAAGAAATTAATGTTAAATATGATGAGAACCTTCATTTGTATCAAATTGTTGATTCATTATGTAGCATTAACAGAACATTAAACTTGTCTAGAGACTTCTCAAAAAGCTCATTTTACAATGGGAATCTGTGAATATAATTCCCGTAATGTTCCGGTAAATAAAATTCTAGGCAATCCAGTTAAGATTCCCATAAAATCAATCTTTAAATTATTATTTTTATAAATATTCTGCTGATATACATCACGCTACATTTGTTAGAAAGTATAGTTTACATGTCTAGATAGTAATTATATTATTTATTAGTATTAAATCCTGAATTAAATTAGTCTTGAGATAACTAGCACATTGCAAAAATGCATGACTAAAAAAGATTAGATTCTTCTAGATTGTTACTGGCATCCAAATATACCCTGGCTAAAACTACTAAATAGTCACCTGCTTAACAGATCACTTTATTTGTCCCTAATAATCCAGTCTAATAACATTACTGCTTGAAGTAACTACCTATTTTCACAGAACATTTTTTTTGCTCTTCAGTGGATTGTTAATACAGGTTCCACATTAATCCTTTCCGACTTTGGAATGGGAAATCCCGCTATTAAAAAAATTGTCTTCAGAATGGGAAATCCCATTCTGTCTTTTTAACTTGTATTTACCGCCAAATTTGTCATAACTTGACATGTGCAGTTTAGGTAATGCCAAGAACAACATTCTGTTAGAAATGTAGCATGGTTTCTGTGAACATTTTCTAGTTTTTTGTCAATCTTCGGCCGATTTTGTATTGAGCTGTAATGGCAGCATCAATTTTTCGTGGCACAGTGTTTTAGGAAAATAACTGCAATGTTTTATATGAGAATAAAAACTCAAACGGAATGCAAGTAGGTGAAATAGTAACACAAATATAAGATGACATACATGTACCACTTCTGAGACATATTAATGTTCTAATTGGGTCAATTCATTAACAAATTTTCATAGAAATATGAAGTCCTTTTAATACGAAATTAATACAATAAATACCTGTATTTATATATAATGATGAGATAATTCTTAAAGGAAATTCATTTATCTTTACAA
>JAULBS010138951.1:0-38134 GCA_032355785.1 Symmetromphalus regularis | reverse complement strand
CCCGGCGGCCCCCCCCCCCCCCCCCCCCCCCCCCCCCCCCCCAATGTCGTGAAATAAATAAATGAATAACATGACAGTCATTTTCTCTGTATTTTATGGCGAAATCACCAAATCACATAATACTTATATTAATAGGTCACTAAATGTTTCATCAAGGTTTATTCTACTTAAACTGTCAGTCCACCTGATGCTTAATCCATTAGACGACAGTTCTAAATTCATCATTTTGAGCGCACTTTCAGACTTATCAGTAATCAAATTATCAGGCTATCTAATGCTCAAACCATTAAATCACCTAGTGCTAAAACCTTCAGGTCACTTAATGTTCAAAATATCAACATATGTAATTCTAAAACCACCAGGCTAACCAGTTTTCAGGTCATAAAGTCACCTAGTTTTCAAACCTTCAACCCATTTAGTACTCAAATCATCAGGACCAGCCATTTTCAGATCATCAAGTCACCTAGTTTTCAAACCTTCAACCCACTTAGTATTCAAACTATCAGGCCAACCTAGTATCAAACTATCAGGCCAACCTAGTATCAAACTATCAGGCCAACTAGTTTTGGGTCGTAAAGTCACCTAGTTTTCAAACCTTCAACCCACTTAGTACTCAAATCATCAGGCCAATTAGTTTTCAGATCATTGAGTCACCAATTTTTCAAAACTTCAACCCACTTAGTATTCAAACGATCAGGCCAACTAGTTTTCAGATCATTGAGTCACCGAGTTTTCAAAACTTCAACCCACTTAGTATTCAAACGATCAGGCCAACTAGTTTTCAGATCATTGAGTCACAGAGTTTTCAAAACTTCAACCCACTTAGTATTCAAACAATTAGGCCAACTAGTTTTCAGATCATTGAGTCACAGAGTTTTCAAAACTTCAACCCACTTAGTATTCAAACGATCAGGCCAACTAGTTTTCAGATCGAGTCACAAAGTTTTCAAACCTTCAACCCATTTAGTATTTTTTCAGGTTTCCTATCAAATTTTGCGTAGTTGGACCATTTTGTGATGCTATTTTTGAATCTTGTTTTATATTCTAAGCTAGTGGTCAATACATCAGACCATGTAGTGCTCAAGCCATTAACCTATCTAATAGTCATCTCATTAGGTTATCCAGTAGGTAAAACCATCAGACCACATAGTGCCTAAACCACCAGACCATTTCTTATTCTCAGCACATAAACCGGAACACCACCACTTCTTTTATCCAGAAATTTTACCTATTTCTAGCCAAGCAATTACTTTCTCTTTTTTCTTTTTTTGGGGGATGTGGAGGAATCATCCATCCCTTAATTCTCACATATATTTCCTGCACACTATTTTCACTAAATCTAACAAACAAATAGCAGTATCACAAATTTGTTAAAATTAATGAGCCCCTAGACATTTCTGGATTGAAAGTATTGTAACATTGTCACTAGTATTTGTTAACATGCTAAAAGATATGTTCAATCATTTCTGTGGTACTTTTGGCAATTCGGTAATGGGAAGGTGAAGCTGCAGAGGGTCACGTAGCCGCCTGAGGTCATATTCTGTCTGTGATATTGCCTCCTTTAGTTCGTTGTACTTGTTAACATCAAGTTTTTTTTGCTTGGCATTTTTGTAAAATGTGAGCCGAAATTGCCGGTCGTGTACATCGGGAAAAACATATTCCTGAAAAATAAGATGAAAATGAAAATTCAACACATAATTTAACTGAAATCATATTGTAATACATCATTTAATTTGCATCACATTCATGGAATAATCTAGATCCAAAATTAGTTTAGACAAGCTGGGAAACATTTTTTTTTAATGAAAGAGTAGTATTAGGAACATCATATATTTTGTTTTGAATGTTATGCTGACTGAAAGAAATATATTAGATAAATAAAGCCCATTTTTGAACCCTTACTGAAAAATAGCTAAAAGGGGTATAGTAACAACATGCAAACACATGTTTTAGAAACCACAGAAACGACAAATTTATTTACATGTTCGTTTAAATTACAGCTATTGTAATCAACAGTTTCTAAAAAAAATGTCTTGCATCAACTCTAGTGTGATTAGGATACAGCTTAAGGGGTAGATTCAATTTATTTGTAATCCATATGTATATATATTATAGAAATCACTTTTGATGCAAATAGATTAAGTAGATTCCAAGCAGGTGGCATGTGCATCTGCCTTTCCATACTTGTGCAACCAATGTTTTAAGGTAGTGTAGTGTTAACCTGAGGCACTTTGGTCATTGAAACCATCCAAATGAATAACCCATGACTATCAGATATATCAGGTATATCAAGGGCCATGCTATGTGCTGTCCTACCTGTGGGAACGTGCATTTACAAACTCCTTTGCTACTAACAAAAAATTGTTTAAGATTTCCTCTGACAACTATGTGGAAAATTATCAAATGTTTGACATTCATTAGCCAGTGATTAATAAATCAACTTTAGCATTCTAGTCATTAAAAAAAAATCAAGTAAATCACACACGTGCAGGGGTCGAATTTCACCAAGAAATTGAGGCATTTTCTGTGCCTCCCTGTCCTTTTTCTGCAAAGCCCTCTCAATTTCACTTCTAACGAAGGCAAATATTGCCATGCCCTTGTTTCTTGCTTGCCTCAATGCTCTTTGATGTGTCCTCAAAATTGCTTTGGTGCCCTCTTGATTCCTAGGAATCCAAGTCAATAATCGCTGTGCCACCCAAACACTGAAGTTCAACCTCTGCACATGGATTATGAATAAAATTTATCTGCCCCCAATGCTTAGTAAAATCCAATAAACAACCAATTACTAACCTGACGTGTGAGTACAAAGTAAGCATACATGGCCATCGATGTGCCATATGTGACAAAATAGGTGACGGGTTCCATGATATCCCAGGAGTACTCCCACCACGTGAGCCGAGCCAGCACTCCAAACTGAAGACTCATCAGTCCCAGGCCAACCCAGGTGAGAAACCGAGTACTTTTCTGTGCATTTGCTGCCAACTCATACTTTTTCTGAAATACATAATTACAATGTAAGTCAAACAGTTTCCAACAAGATCAAACTTTTTGAGGAGAAGAATGCAATGATTGTTTTATGACACACCAGCATATTGTTTATTCACTGGCTATTATGAACTTTTCCACAATAAAGTTGGCCATACTGCATGAACATTTTAATACAATCAATTTGCATTGTAGGCAATACTGGAATTAAAATTCCAACACTTCCTTGAGTTAAAGTAAAGATTGTTTTATTTAATGACACATTATCTTTTATCATATTATCAGCTATTGAACATCAATAATATGGTCTTTCTGACATATATACATGTATTTAGAGGAAACCAGCTGCCACCACATAGGCTATTCTTTCTGATAAGCAGCAAGAGGTCTTATATGCACCATCCCATAGACAGGACAGCATGTACTACGACCTTTGGTGAAGCAGTTGTGGATCACTGGTTGGAATGGAAAATAGTCCAAACTGCAAATGGGTCCTCTGAGAAGGATCGATCTGATGACCGACCACTTTACAGGTGGACATGCTACCATTTGAGCTATATTCCACTCCCCTTCCTCAGGTTAGACTGAAACGTAATGCCTACCAGCCTTGAACCTGATGACACAACCATCAAAACTAACTTAAAGTAGCTGGCAAGCTTTTATGGCATACTGTCCATTGCCTTCAAGAATCACCATGGTTGTTACAGGGGCTAATTATATTATTCACATATAGTTCATGACCACAAGCTCAAAGTCTTAATAATTGCTGACATTTTCAAATCAAAGATGGTGAAATGTGTCATGTTACAAATGAAACCTTTGCATAATTGAAAAATTGGATGTTGATGAAAGCTGTTCTATTATTTATGCATTAAACAAGAATAGACCTGCCTTTTCCAGTGGAGCTAATTCCACTTTGAGGTCTTCCAATTTCTGCTGTAGTGCTCTCTCACGTTCAATCTGGTACGTCTCCACATTCAGAGTGGAATATAACTGGGCAATCAGTATTTTAACATCAGACAGTTTCTCAATGTCTTCATGAAGCACTGGACCTGAAGAACAAAAAACCAGTACATTAGATTTTATTAGCATTGATTAATAATCAGGTGAGAACTGTGTTTTACTGATTTTTTTTTCACACAGACATTCTTCTTTTCCACTGTATTCCAGTAAATTATTATTTTTTAATGGCTGAAAATAACCAATATAAATTAAGTTAAATGTAAAATCCTAGATCTTGCTTCTTCCAGCTGAGAATGAACTAGTATTCTTTCAAGGAATTATGACAATTAGATGACTTTGCAGGCATAGATGCTGGATTTCTCAAAGGTGGTGGTCCAAATGTGATGGGTGATGGTTAATTTTAATTCTTTCACTCGGAAAAGGATAAAAAAAAAAAATTTAAAAAGCAGAAAAGTGGGGGTCTGGACCTCTGGACCCCTCCTGGATCTTCTACTGCTTTGAACTATTATTAGTAAAATTAAAATGTCAAAAATACAGATAAACGAAATGAACTGAATAGAACAAATAGATGGATAGACAGATGAATAACAATAATCAGATTAAAACTGAAAAACAACAGTACATGTATGTTGGTGTCTGTTTAAACTAAATCCAGGACAACTGAGAATAATTCATGTTTAATCAGACCAATGATTTAGATTCTGGGGAATGTTGCATATAGGGTAATATTATGTAATACAACACACAAGGCACCTCATATCCAGCTTACAACAGTTTCAAATAAACAGCCCTTGAAATTAACACAAATTTATGACATAACTGAATCGTTAAATCATTTTGCCATGGAACACTGACAGCAATTTCAACAAAATCAGCATACTGCATAATATATTTATATTTTTGTGACATCTGTGCAATCCTGCAGCAAAGAAAACTTATAACTGCGACAGCTTTTACAGCTATATTGCCAACTGTCATCACTTATTTCAAGGACTGAATAATTCACCTTTGCTAAATAACCAAACTGATAAAGGACCAAAATTTCATACTGATATATGTAGAACCTGAACTTTACCACAAATCTCTTTTCTCATGGTATACATGTATATTTTACATGATAAACTTAAATGTAGTTTTGAATCTTTATTAAAAAATCAAGGTACATGTTATTTTATTAGGATTCATGGGTAAATAAAAGAACTTAAAAGAAAGAGACAACCAACAATGAACAATGATCAAAGAATTCAATATGTATTTGACAACATTCCATAGAAAACATGTAGTAGAATCATTAATTATTGATGGGAATAACATGGACCCACATTTTTTGCATTAATATCATGATCATATTAATTTCAAGATCAACAGTTTTTATATATTTTTGTGATGACAGTATAATTTTGCCGCAAACAAGTTACACAGCAGCTGTTAAGGCAGATTTCAGGGCCTGCAATTAAGGTTCACGCATACAACTCGATTTATTATTTATTACACTCCATCAGATGTCACCTTCCTATATCATAGGTAATTTGCAATTGCACACACTCCGATTCAGCATTATTAACAAGTCAAAGATATCAATTACCACCACGGACAATGTAATGCCATGTTCAAAACCTAATTACAGACAACTTTTTCACCTGCACTACCAGAGACCAACATAGCATCATTAATTGTACAACAATGATTAAATTCAGATAACACATTGTAAGACATGACGTCAAGGCCTTGCAGGTCATTATGGCATCGAACGCAGACCACAATAGCATTAAAAGCTATCACATGCCATCCTGTATGACAACATTGGAGGTGCTTATAATTGTACAATAATGGGATCAATTACGGTCATAGTAATAGCTGTTTGATAAAAACAATAAACCATCCACAACAGTAACTGTATAATAATGGGATCAAATTGGAATCATTAATAGCTATTTTAAAGTAAGGGATAATTTCCGTATTTGTACACTGGGGAAGGGAGAGACAGTGATTCACAGCCAAACATGGATTCAAGTGAATCATTACAATTTTTATTTAAATTTTGCAAAACATTAACATTTTGTGTGTGCTAATTTAAGGAAGAATGAGGATTTGGATATTTGTATGTTATGAATAGGAAAATGTCAGTAATTGTGGATGATACTTAAACAAAATAGCTTTCTGCTGGTATTAAGACATTTCAGCAAACCTCGGTGGTCCAGTGGTAGAACATCAGACTCTCAGTTGATGACGGTGGTTCAAAACCTGTTGGAACTTGACAACATGTAAAAATAACCAAATGTTTGGCATCCAATAGCCGATGATTAATAAATCAATGAGCTCTTAAACAAAACTAACAAAAAAAATAAAATGTATCAAGACATTTATTCTACAAGTCATTACTAATTGTCTAATAAAGAGTAGAGTAAAGTAAAGTTTGTTTTATTTAATGACGCCTCTAGAGCACACTGATTTATATCTTATCATCAGTTATTGGAGGTCAATCATATGATCATTCTGACATGTGTATTTAGAGGAAACCCGCTGCAGCCATATAGGCTACTCTTTGCGATAAGCAGCAAGGGATCTTTTATATGCACCGTCCCACAGACAGGACAACACATACCATGGCCTTTGATGAACCAGTTGTGGACCACTGGCTGGAACAGAAAATAGCATCTAATAAAGAGAATCAATTGTAATTCATAGAAATTAGTGTTTTATTAAATAACAAATACCTGACCTTAGATCATATTATGAAATGTATTCCACTTCACTAATATCAGTATTACTATTAATATAAAGTAACTGGATAATTACTGTTCTGTAGAATTTTTAATGTTAGAATTAAAGAATGCAAATTTCTCCCTCCATTGTTTAAACATGTTCATTTAATCAGTATATTGGCAATGGTAGAAAAAATATTGATAGACATTTTCACTCTTGTTTAAAGTAATTGATCTGTAAGTATTTGATTTGTTTACCACACTCCATAGAAGATTTGCAAAATAAAAGACATGTTTGCTTTAATAATGAAAAACGAAGAAAAAAAACCCACAATCTAATCCATTTCCATTATGCGATTGTGAAAACAAGACATTTGTTGTAAATGGTTATGGCTGTGGACTCATTAAATTATCGATATGGTTTAAAATGAGCAGATCTGTAAACATTGCATGAAGCCGACTTGTCATACAACTTTCATTGATGATAGGGTTGTTAAACAGTTGTCACAGAACGTATTTGTACTTTCTATGGAAATGACATCACCATTTACATATTCTCTGTAATTACATGTGATTAGTACCTGTTCTATCACGCTCAGCTTGTTTAATTAATTAACAGATAATCACTTTATTTTGTGTTAAGCTCAATCTGCTTATGTCACTCATGTCAAACTCTTATGTAATGCTTTTCTTGTTAAGAAATACTGGAATATTAAAAACTTGGTGATGGTAATGGGTCAACTAACAATTTTAAAAATGATTGGTATGTATGAAATGCCCAAAGAATTATAGATATAATGATTTTACATCCAAATCATGGATGAAAATAGAGTGTTTGACAAATTAACGTTTTTTTCAAGATGGCTTTAAATATCCATTAATTTCAATGAATATTTTAGTGTGGAGAATTTTATTGCAATAAAATCTACTATTATTTCATTATCTATTGCAATAATTCATGATAACAGAGGAGATTGGTCATGAATGGTGTTAAATCAGTTCCTATGGGGATGCCTAATATATGCTGATTTTTCATTATCTATAATACGACCAATAATGTTTCCATTTCCTGACAATGAAGACTGGTATATTGTGTAGAACGACCATACATAATAAGTCTTTCTTGTTCAGATCTGAATGATGATACACTGATAGTTTCTGGCAAGCGTCTTTTTACTGATGGGTTTTTTCTGACACAAGTCTAACTAGGGAGAGCATTTTTAGCTTTATGGATTGATTTTTTTAAAACTAGTGACAGAAAATCTATCTATAATATCTATCTTTATGTGAGCCTCAATGGTTCAGCTGTAGAAAGTCGGACTCTCAAGCTGATGACAGTAGTTCAAAACCCATTGGAGGCTGGTTCAAACTAGACTGTGTCAAAATAACCAAATGTTTGATATCCAATAGCCGATGATTAATAAATCAATGTTCTCTAGTGGTGTCATTAAACAAAAACAAAAAACATTCAAGTCTTTGTGAACTATCCACTTCAATTTTCCTTTGAAATGTTCAGATCTATTTTAGTGAAAAAAATAGGAATGTCAAATGAACTGATAAAAAAGGTTTTGTCCTTTATTATTTAGAAATTCAATATCCTTTAAAATGTCACTGTACTTTCAATGTAATTCAACTGATTTACACAATTGTGTTATTTTATTTTCTCACTTGTTTATTGATTGAATCCTTTGTTACTTTACCAGTTTCATTTTCTGCATACCATTGACTGTTTTCATTTCCTGGATGACTATGCTAGTTATATAATTACCTAACACTGTTATTTTTAGCAGCAATATGCCCAGAGCACATGTAGATGGTTATCCAACACTATACATCACTGGCTTATAGGGATAAAGTTTAGCATTTTGCCTAGCACTAACTTTTCAAGAGCTTATTTTCAGTGCATGATCCCATGATAAAATGTTGTTGTTTTTTAAAAGGAAATGCCAGTCAGGGGTGCAATGGGTTATAGAATCAATGAACCCATTGGATCGACAACTCAACACATCAAAGACTGTGGTATGTTCCGTCTTGTCTGTGAGAATGGGAATATAAAAATAACTCTTTTTTTTGTTTTGTTTTGTTTTGTTTAATGACATCTCTAGAGCACATTGATTTATTAATCATGGCTATTGGATGTCAAACATTTGGTATTTTTGACACTTAGTCACAGTTGAGCCAGCCTCCAATAGGTTTTGATCCACTTTCATCAGCTCGAGAGTCCAAAGTTCTACAACTGGACCACCAAGACTCACATAAAAATACTGATGCTCCTAAAATGGAACAGCTTATGTGGATAGAAAGAGTTTCTTTTTTAGACTGTGTAAGTTATATGCCACTTGTTTAACATCTAGTAGCCAGTGATTAAACACTGCACTGGGTTGTTATAGAAAAACATATATTTTCGAAAGGTGCTCACTTCAAGAAAACTGAAAAGAAATTCTTTCCTCCACCCCAACTTTCCAACTTTTTCTTTTATTCAAATTTGAACACAGTCCTGTTTCTGCATTATCATTATCAATTTTTTTTAATTATTAATATCTATAACAGTACTTTTGACCATGAAACAAATATATCAAAAGACAAAAGCATAGTTTTGTTATTTTTCTATTTACTAAATATAATTATGTTGTATTGATATTAAAATCATATAATTATGTTGTATTGATATTAAAATCATATTATTATACTTTACTGATAGACCATATTAGGGTTGTTAGGAACTCTGATAGTAAAAGTAACATGAAACATGTATAACTGATTTGCATTTGACAAACAGTGAACTGATTTATCTACACTCCTTGCATGTCTAGAAAGGTGATTTAGTAGTGAGGTTTAATGGTCCAAAAAATGGAATGATTATAATTTGACAGCCAGTAACTGAAGGGATCATTAATTGTCAATTTTGATTTTCAAAGAGACCATTTTCTGACCATTAAAATAGAATTATTTTAATTTGACAGCCAGTAACTGATATTAATGCTTCATGATTTAAGATAATGAGTTAATCCATATAAATGAATAGAAGGGATCATTAATTCTGGTTTATATTGATTTTCAAAGAGAAAAATATTATCTGACCATTTGGTGATTTTGTGTTTATTAATCTGACTACATTGTAACATTAATTCCTTCAAAAGAACTGTGATACATTTTGTATAATTTAACTGGGTATACCATAAGCTGTAGGTAGATATCATATCATTTTGTGATAAATATATGTTCAAAGAACATGGATAGATAGAAAAATACATATACACACGTACTTGGTATAACTATAAGACATTATTGCAATAAATATACATGCAGTCCTCTCCATTTAGAAAGAGCAGGAGACCAATCGGTTACTCACCTGAAAATCATTCCAGGTGAGAAAATATAAAATGAAGAGAGCAATTCTTCCAATTTTCACATATTACAGGATAAAAATGAAATAATATAAGGCTAACAGAGAAATGCTCGTCACTTTTCATTTTCAGGCAAACATGAGGAGAGTACATGCAATCACTCTCCTAAAATAGAGAGGACTGGAATACAAGGCAACCACTGCAATTAAGAAAATGTCTGTGGCAAAATAAATGTTTGGAGAAATAGTGTCCACGGCAATTTTAGCGTATAAAATACATAATTTAAAAAAAAAAGGGTCATGGAGAATGAAAAACTCTGCAGCAATCTCCACGGTATTGCCACACGCAATTTCAGGGGTTGCATGGGTAGAGTCTAAACATGATATTACAAGTGACTGTTGACGGTAATGAGGATAACAATGATCTCACTCTAGCATGTGTTACACTGCATGACATTAATCACAAGCTTTTTGTTGACTTCCTTCCAAATATGCTGCCTGCCATAAGCCAGCAATAATTGAATCCACCAGTAGCCAAGTCAATAATTAGTATCATGTGAAAATCATCCACACAACAGATCAATCTATGCTTTCATGCCAAAAATATGTTGCCACACTCCAAAATGACAACTTAATGTTTAGCGTTCATAATATTACACTTATTTTTATACACATTATCCAAGTTAATTTTTCAGCTGCTGTCTTCAGTTTCTTAGGAACTTACAGAATTTGTGTTTGATACTGGCAATTACATTAAAAGCGTTTGTACAAATGGAATCCAAATCAATTGTGTAAGGATGTGAGAAATTGCAACAAAAATATTTAGAATTAATATGGATCCTAATACATTTGGCCAATACTATGATGTCTTGTAGTAGTGTTCTGAATGCGAACTGGACAGGCTGGGCCAGATCATTGTCAGCAGTACCATAACTACTTCTTGCACTACGACACAATTAACCCTTTAAGTTCTGAAGTTAAAAATAATTTGTATATGTAATTACACGCAAAAGTGGAATATTAAAGATTATAAGGTAGGTGTCATGGTAACCTAAATTCCATTATGATGATGTGATAATTGTGATGATACATTCACGAATACATTCTGCAAGATATGATTTTAATTATGTTAATAGCTATATGTAATATGCCATTTATATTTCATTTATATAGTGCTAACATACAGATAACCGAGAAAGGCTTAATCAAACTGTTTAAAGTTAAAATAAAGATGGATGCATTGATACATAAATTCAGGATCAAGCCCCATATCATGTTAATATAAAGTTAACAGCAAAATCATTAATTAATTTCATTAGATGCTATTATAAAGATGGAAGTGTTGGTATTTTAGGATCAAGGTGAGTGTCATGCTAATTGTTTTTGAACGGCTAAAGGGTTAACAAAACTTCATGGTAAAATGAACATGTTGATGCACTCACGGATTAAGAAAGAACTAACATTACATTACTTAGTGAGTGTTTACCAAATAAACATCAGTTTGGCAACTAATCCATTTATCAAGCAGAATCTATTTTCAGTAAAGTGCTCAAAGTGACAATTTATTTTGATTTTTTCTTCTTCTTAATTTGATAAAAGCATGCAGTGTAAAATGGAAGCTATTGATAAAGAGAAGAGAGAAATGTTTAATGGTGTCACTTTGACACCAAAATCAAGACCTATGCCTAGAATATATGATTCAAGACTTACAATTTGTAACGTTAGATTCTTAAATCCAGGACCTGTGCCAAGAATATATGATTCAAGACTGCCACTTTGTAATTTTATATTCTTAACTCCATGTAACAAATAGTAATACATATAATATGTGGTACATTCAACTGTGGATGGAACAATTGTTGGATGGACGGATTCATGAACAGATGGATTCATGAATGACTGATGGATGAATGGAAGGAAGGCAGGAAGGAAGGAAGGAAGGAGGGAGGGAGGGAGGGAGGGGATTAATACATGATGGGGATGGATGGAAAGATGGACAAACAAATGGATGGATCAAAAGATGGTTAAACGTGTCACAATCTCACAAGAACACATACACATGTGTATAATAGCTGCTTTTTTTTCTTTCTTTTTTTTATAAAGGATAATTCACAATTATCAACATTTTCCTACTTGTACATATCATACACTTGCAGAACGGGGAATAACTGTCAGCATACAAATTTAAATTAAACCTTAAAATGTCTATTGAAATTCCTACCAAAATCAACATTTGGATTATATCAATTGGGGAGAGGGACTCTTTGAATGTTTTGTATGAACAAGAAAATGTTGAGAATTGTGAATAACAAATAAATACAACAGTTTTTGACATTTTAACCACACTTTTAAATCCTAATCCACCCAACACCCATACAAGCCACCGTCTAAGATGTAAAATGACACAGTAACTGGATTTGACACTGATGCCACCTACTCAACAGGAAGCTGTCCAACGTTAAGTGGAACCTCAAGGGCAAGACAACACTTATCTGTCAACCTGAACAGCAGTGTGCATTAAGAAATGTCTGTGGTCAAATTACCATGAACCAACAGACATTACGATGAAAAGGCCATCTAGACACATACCTATTTGCACATCAATCACTCAAGTAGGATTAAAACAAACTGACAAATCCATAAGTGGCTTGGTCAATAATAGCCAATAGAATAAATTGACTAATGGCAATAGAGCCTAGGATTCCTCTGAGAAATTATATCTGTCACACCTGTTTGGCCACTCGGTCATCTGTATTCATGGGTTTCAGATGACAGTGGAAAACAATGGTAACACTTTACAACTCTTGGATATAAAAAAAAAGAATTAACTTGACATCAAAATTGTACAACTATAGTTGACATGACACTTTTTGTAATTGGTTAATTTTATTTTAATTTTTAAATGAAATGGAAGGAATTTTGCTCAAGCCAAATATTGTGTGAAGTTGTTCAATTCAGTGGTGTGGTCATTTTTGTTGATTTTTATGATTGTTTCAAAATATAAATTACATAAAATACAGTCAATTTATGTCAAGAGGCTACATGTATTAAGAAACCACTTGTTTTCAGAAGACACTGATGTTCTCTCAAATTATCAAATTGTATGCAACCCCTGCAATTAAGAAAATGTCCACAGCAAAATAAATGCTGTGGAGAAAGTGTCCACAGCATTTTCCACAGCTATTTTAGCACTAACAATACTTTATTTTTAATAATAAGAAAAAAATACACATTGAAAAAAAGTGCCATGGAGAATGACTTAATGCAGCGGGCGATTTCAAGCATTGTGTATGGCCTATATTAAACAATCACCTGTTTGAAGAGGTCACTTTAAAAAAAATCCTTTTGCTAAATACAAGCATGACTACATGACTGAAAAAAAACCTAGACAGATACAACCATTATTTTATTGGTTATAGTCTGGCTGGTCCCAAGAGACGGACTGATAACATGATCATTAGTGTAAATTGGCTATTACATCACTTACATGAACAGATTATTTATTACAGTGACTAAGATGGCATCTCAAAATTATTTATTATTTTCACAATGATTAAAAATGCCAATACAATTTCAACAACATTATAAAGAATCATTCAATGAATTGTGTTTTTTCATAATAGCATGTTTCACTGAATTATTGTTAGTACATGTATATTTAACTTCTTTCACAATATATTTTTCCTTTTAAATTTTTTTTTAAACCCACCAATCATTTTTCATTTCTAAAACAAAAAAAACTAAAAAAAATTGCTTGGTTCTTTTTATTTTGGTTCTGCTTATGGTGACAATCTAAGGGGTCGAATTTCACCAAGCCATTAAGTCATTTGCCATGCCTCCCTCTCCCTCTACTGCAATGCCCTCTCAATTTCACTTTTAACGAAAGCAAATATTGCTGTGCCCTTTTTTACCGCTTGCCATATAGGAAACTCAAATTTGCCATTGTGCCCTGATGTGCCCTCAAAACTGCCTTGGTGCCCTCTTGATTCCTAGGAATCCAAAGCAATAACACCAAAGTTCGACTCCTGCAATCTGATATTATCATTACTACATATATTTTGAAGGTATATTCCTTAGGCAAAGTGATCTTTTGACTATATTTGCAGCTTTACAAAGGTGGGCTATTTTCATATCAAATCCACTGCATTCCAGTTTGTGTAACAAAATCCTTTGTCAATACTCTGAATGTTCTACTTTATTTTCATTCATGCTATAATGAAGATTTGTATCTGTGCTGCACTGTCATCACCCACAAGGTCTATTCCAATAATCTGATGAGATCATATGTTTGCTATATATTATTTGTCAAAAGAAAGAATGTTGTAGCACCTGAGGTTTACATGCAGCTGTGAGAGATTGCCCAATATATAGATTTATATACAGCATGTAATCGATTTGTGTTATGGATTACCGAGCTTTTTAAATCAAGGTTAATAGAGATGTGTCTTATTTATCCTTTTATCTGAAATTATATTTGTATACACACTGATATATATAGGTAAAATATATTATTATTAATAGGTTGTTTTCGTTTAATCATAGGATAAAATTTTAAACAGAAAATACATAATAAATCTAAAAAAACTGTTCATTTTATTTAACAACACCTCTAGAGCACGTTGATTTTTATCTTTTCATCGGCTATTGGATGTCAAACATATGGTCATTCTAACACATTTCTTTAGAGGAAACCAGCTGCAGCTACTCTTTCTGAAAAGCATCAAGGGGTCTTTTATATGCACATTCCCACAGACAGGACAGTACATACCACGACCTTTGATGAACTAGTTGTGAACCACTGGTTGGAATGAAAGAAAATAGCACAAACTGCATATGAGTCTACTGAGAAGAATCAATCTGATAACCAACTGCATCACAGGTGGACACCCATTTGATCTACATCCTGCTCCACTTTTCTCCATTCATGCTTTTACTAACATAATCTTCATTTTGGAGCATTGACACAAATGCTGCCATGAGATATTGCAGAAAAAAAGCTTTTCCTCTTCTTCTGTAAAATGTCAGTTACATGATTCATTCTATTTTACAAAGGCAAAAAAATGAATACAATCCTTGTAGAACATAAAAAAAAGCGGATGTTAATAATGGTATTCCTGTCACATTCGTCTTGTACAACAGAAATAATGGCAGTATTTTTTTTGCTTCTTTTCATCTAATGAATATTTTATAAGAGCACAAATGATGTCTGGATATCTAATACAGTTTTCCAAATATCAGTCTATACACTGCAAAATACTGTCATTATCCTTAATAAATATATATCAGATTATCCTACTTTGTAGTGTTGAAAGAAGACAGCCATCACCATATGAGACAGATGTGGCTGAAATGAACAAGAAGGACCTAGACATCTTTTAAACCACAGGTCATGTCAGACATTTCTCAAGTAAAGAATCTGGATTGTACTATACAAAATATTAACACAATATTCCAACCGATACTTCATCTCCACTTAAGAGTGGAGGAAAGGAGAAATTAACCTACCCTCGAGCTATGGCAACGATTTTATTCCAAATCATTTCCATTTACACCAGACTTTTACAAATAACAGAGCTATAAGTGATATAAGAAAATTGCTCATGCACATAATTTGGATTTCTAAAGATATGGGTTCCAGTTTGTGTGAAAAATGGTCAACCTTCATAAACCTTCATAAACAAAAATATCTCTTATTTTTTAATCATTGCTAAAAAACATAAGTTTAGTAGTAAATAAATAGCATATGAACCCTTAATAATCACACCTGCTTTTAAAGCATAAAAATCCAATATTTCTGCAGAATTCCGTCAACAATATTTGTCTTCTTTTGCCTCTATGTCATTCCCTGGCCAAATGATTGGATCTTCTGCCTCATAAGATTATGGTGATCCAGGACATTTTTTCGCTGAGGCTCAAGCAAGTTCAATTCATTGACAATTGTTAATGACAATTTGCTAACAGGACCAAATTACTATTTAAAAATCTTTGAAAAGGCTGACATTATCACATACATGTATGCTTGAACTTTAAGAGGATACATGCACCATAAGCTATCTGCTAACACTTTGGAAACACTCTTTACAAGAGGCATTATTGATGTTTATTTCAAGTTGACAATGCATCATAACATGGAAAACAAAATAAACTGAAAAAAAACTCTTAAAACGTCATGGTGACCAAATATGTGACATCATGATAAACAAAATAAACTAAACAAAAAAAAGCTTGTGTAAGTTATCATGGTTGATCAAGGTTATAAACATACCCACAGATAGTGTATGCATATATAACAGGGATCTCGCTAGATATCATAAGCAATGGCAGGCTCATCATCTCTTAAGACGTATTTGGAATACACCCGCCATCCGTTGGTACCATCCCTACCTATAAGTGGAACCATCTCTACCGATTCCCTCCATCCCTTTCCTGAATACTGGAGAGACTGCTCTATAATGTTTTGAATATGAAATGAAGATGTATATATGTAGAAAAAACAATTTGTGTGGTTGTCACTCGATGATGCATGATTTATAGCCAATACAAACCTTTTATCACCTTTAATTTGCTTTCAGTCAGAAATCAATGCAGGTGACTTACACCTAATATGACAAAGGTTACAAAGATACCCACAGATAGTACATGCATATATAATGTTTTTAATATGAAATGAAAATGTGTATGTGCAGAAAATACAATTTGTGTGGTTGTCACTCGATGATGCATGATTTATAGCCAATACAAACCTCTGATCGCCTTCAATTTGCTTTCAGTCAGAAATCAATACAGGTGACTTACACAGTTGAATATGCTATAAAAAGACATTCTACATAACAGCCACCTGTCTAAAAGACTCACTTGCATATAAAAACCAGCTGTGGATCCTTTGCATGATTGTTACAGACATACATCAATGACAATCAAGTGAACAGTATCTGTTATGTATTAATAGTAATAATACTTAATAGTGTCGAGTTTCAACTGTTTAATTCAAACTGCCATGCAATAAAAGCTTATTGCTAAAAGGCACAAACAAAAACTAGCAAACATTTTTCATTTACAGGTAAACAGCAAAAGGTAAGCAGTTTTTTAATATCATTAAACTACCTGTATGGTTCTTTAGCTCCCCTGATGTTTTAAATAGTGAACTTGACAATATTTCATCTGGCGAAAAGTAAAATAAAAATAGTATAATTTAGTCAGAATTTCCTTTTTTCTTTTTATAAAACAAAATAAACAACCATAAATTGCATAATGCAACTTCAAACAAACAGAAAAATAATTGTTACCCAAACCAAGCTAATCACTCAAATCCATAAAATACAACTGTTTATTATTATTGCAAATACTATTATTTAATTTAGTCTAAGAAACAAATCAGATCAAATTTTATTAATATAACCAAAAAAAAAAAGTTATTTTATGAATACTATTTCCCATGAAATGAAAACAGACACATTTGACACAAAAACTCATAATCAACCAATAAAACACATGCAAACAGAAAATAGGCAAAAAATAGTTTTGTGTAATATCCATATGATTAAAAGATTTTGTGGGGTTTAACTTCCTGGGTTTAATTGTACAGAACAATGTGTAAAGATTACATAAACTTCTAAGTCATGGAAAACAAGTTTAGCAAATTAATATTAATATTACATAATATTATAAAATCACCTAACACTAACAGTAAGAAAATTGAAGACTAAGACAAATAGTATTTACACACCAGTACACATGTATGTACAGCCCATAATTGGGTTTGTACATTGTCAACAATGGATATATGCTTGAATGGCACTTGATTACCATCACTAAATAGTTCTGCTGTTGAATGTGACAGAAATTTATAAAAATGAACACCATGCTTAAAATATTATATTTGTGATGGCAGTAAAGTGCTGGTATAAACCAAAATTTTATGATAGGTACAGTAAACCATTGTGCTGATTTCTTAGCAAAATAGTTGGCCTGATGAAATATCCAAGTCAACACTGTAAACAAACATGGGAATGATCTCTGGGATGCATATCATTGGATGACCTAATATATATATTTTGTTGTTGAAAATACAGACATTGTGATTGTAAGAAATGTATTTAAAGTTATACATCCACCACCATAGACAAGCTTTACTTACCCAGTGTTGGAGGGGTAACCATGTATGATTGATCATTTATCACCAGCTTGAAGTTGGATCGTAACAAAACATCGATTGTGGTAGATTTGGCAATCCGGCTGCCATCTGCAAAAATAAAAAAGATTTACCAAATTATAAATACACAACCAGAGATCATTAAAGCAAACAAAATGTTAATGGGTGGTGACTCAATCATGCTAATAGTGATAGGAACTAACCCCACCCCCCACACACACACTCCCGGTGAGTAGAAATTGGGGTGGGGGTGGGGTGGCATGGTGTGGGGGGATAATGTTTCATGGGTTATTTAACTTTAACATGCTAACAGTCTCCCAGACCAATGGAAATATTTTTACTCCAACTGCAATCTGTAATTAAAACAAGACGGAAAATAAATAAATGTTTTAGTTTCTTTTAAATTGCTGCTCAATGTTGGGTAACTCGCTAGTGAGATTGTAAGTATGCTACTATCAATCATTTGAATGTGATTTGTGTGAATGATTGATTGCAAGTAGTGAACTTGAAGTGTAAGAGGTACCATTATTAAACACCCTGGAGCAGATCCCAAGCCAGGTTTTAAATGATGGATGGACAATTAACGTGGTAAATTAACTTGCTAGATGTGAATGTTTTCCAGACGGTTGTTTTTCAAAATCATTAGTCTTCTGTAACAAAGGCTGTCTTCTAACATAACTTTAAAAAAATCATGAATGTAATACTGAGCAATATCAGTGATACATATAAGCAGTGCTTGAGAAACATGAAATACGTCAAATTAAAGGATTGGTTGTTTAATGACACACCAGTAAATTGTTTATTCAACGGCTATTAGGTGTCAGACATGGTATTTGCAAATCATGGTCTTTAGAGGAAAACCGCTACTGCCATAGAGACTACTCTTTCCTATTAGCAACAAGGGATTCTTTATATACACTTTTCCACAGAAAGAAAGCACATACCATGGCCTTTGATAAACCAGTTGTGGACTGGTCATTAAAGCCATCAGGTGTTACAATAAAACATAAAAAAGACCATCCACTATATCAGAGTAAATTCCAACCATTTATTATTTAGGTTAGTTTGATGCAAATATCCTGTTTATAACAAAACATGGCAGCTTGGGCTTTGAATTTGTTCATGTATATGTATTATTGGCAATATTTTTTACTAATCATTTAAAACATATACAGTGAGACCTCGTTTATCTGGACTCCAGTAATCCGGAAACTCCACCTTTTGGATAACCATTCAAGAAAATAAAACATCCCACTCTAAATGTATCCATTAATCTGGAAATTCGGTTTCCAGAACATAATCCAAAACAATGTGCGAGAAATAAAGGCAATTTGCTCGGTTTAACGGTACATCACTAATTCCTTTAATATCAAACAGAAAAGAAAAGGAGTGATCACTCATGACCATTTGCTTAATCGATGCAAGCCAACATGGCTACAAAGGGTTTCACACCACTGTTTTCTTAACGCTTATCGGGTGCTTATTGTGCAAGTGCTAGTTAGCACAACTGTTGTTTTACTGTTGTCTTTATCTTTGCAACATTTAATTAAGGTTTGGTGTATTATATTTTAAAAGGTGAAATGAAAATAACATATTGAACTGAATTGAAAATTGTGTTCATGCTCACACGAGACTTATGCCTGTTGGCAATCCCAAAGTTAAAATGTTAATAAACAATGAGGTGTGTTAATACAATTTGTACTAAATAAAATGCTTATATTTGTGTTCAGTTTTTTTCGTTGATTTATTTTTCAAGTGAGATTATTCCCAATGTTTCAGTAGTATAGAAATTTATTAATACGGACACATTTCGGAAAAACAATGCCGTCCAGATAAACGAGGTTTCACTGTATCCACTTTTTTCCTTTTTCTTTATTAACAGAAGAGGTAACGTTCATTTTTACACACATTAACACAATGGTGGAAATTGTTTCATTTCCATTATTTAGTTCTCAAGGAACCTACATGGAAATAGAACAATTTTGGTAAACAATTATTTATTCAGTAATAAAAAACTTTTGGACTAATGAATAACACTGCATTATGTATGTCTATACACTTTTCTTGCCAACAGCAGAACGGTATCACTGAATCACATACATGTACGTGCCTAACACTGTTTATTTCTCATATTCATTCTCCAAAATAACTTTAGACAAAACGTAAGGCATCATGTTGTCAAATGTCTGATCTGCAATGGAGCCAATGTGCTTATTAATGACTGAACTTCCTTTCTCTACTTGCTATAAATAGCTTATTGTTGCTACTCCTAGTTTCAATGTTTTACTTTCTTAATGAAAGGGTTGTGGAAATATCAGAAATATTAACTTGTCGCAGGACAAGTGGATCATCTAAATTTACTTGTCCTGAGCAAAGTTATATGTCTGGGTTTTAATAATGAAATGGCTGGTTTATATTCAGGACCAAACAGCTAGAGGATGCAAACTAAACTAGTTTTTGCATTTCATGTTAGCCCAATGAAACATTCGGAATCAGTGAAATCATTACGAAGTACCCACATGTACAAAGCTTAGTCTGTTCTAAACATAAGGTTGATGTATTATCGGCAATGAGTGGGTGTTCGTGGCATAAAGAACAGAAATTAGTTGTGTCTTCTGCTTTTCACAAGGTTCCATGGGAAATCTATAAGCCAGTGTTCTTTATATCTGAATATTATTACATTATTCAGTGTTATAAATATACATAATGCACTGTTATTCATTTGTCAAAATAAATAAAATTTGCCTTTTACATTTTTTGGCATCATACTCGTGGTATGTCTCAGACTGGGTTTTCTATTTACAAAATGTAGTGGGGGTTTTCATTGATGGTAGCTGTTGACATATGAAAGATAGTTGACATATGAAATGATTTTGGCTAAAGATAAATACATTTAAAGATAAATGTATAAGAAAAAAGATTAAGTTGTCATCCCTACATAATCTGGCACAATTCATGGCATAACAATGATCAACAACAAATACACCCTCACATTTCACTGCAAGCCAACTGACAGTTTACATATAAGTCATTAGACACCTCAATACATGTACATTTGAACTTTAGAGCCATATATGAAAATAACAGATTGATCCTAAACCCGGTACTACATTATACCAAAATACGTAGTTTGTTTTATTTAATTACGTCTTTAGAGCACATTTATTTTTATCTTATCATCAGCTATTGGATGTCAATCATGTGGTCATTCTGACATATTTATTTAGAGGAAACCCACAGTTGCCACATCCGCTACTCTTTCTGATAAGCAGCAAGGGGTCTTTTATATGCTCCGTCCCATAGACAGGACAGTACATACCACGACCATTGATAAACCAGTAGTGGACCACTGGTTGGAACGGAAAATAGTCCAAACTGCAATTTGGTCCACTGAGAAGGATTGATCCGATGACCGACTGCTTCACAGGCAGACATGTATGTCTACAAAAATATAATGTGTTTTTAAATGTAGTCATTACGTTTATTAGGTCAAGCTATACCTGCTGCTGCAAGCTAAAATCAAGTTGTAAGAAGACACTTATTAATTTAAGTGGCAACAGAGTCAACACAAAAGTGATAACATCAGAATAGCTTTTTTTGATCATCAAAAACCAATTATGTGGGTAAATGATACAAGTATTGATCTGATGACATTTAGAAAATAACATGTTTTTCAGAGCTATCAGTACTAGTGCACTAGACAGCTATTAATATCACACATTTAAAAGTTATGGTAATTTTATATGCAACTGCTAGTTACATGTAGTAAAATTACTAGTAAATAAAAAATAGTGGCCCTTAGGTTGGCCCATGGGTAAGAATTCTGTAACAGAAAAGCAATCTTCTAAAAGAAATCTAAAAACCTGTGGAATTTTTACACTAAACATAAAAAAATTCTAACAATAGCCCTAAGTCAAAATTCAATAGGAAATGTGGTAGTTTTCTTTTTTTTTAATTAAAGAATGTTGACCAGATGTTAATATTTCCATGGAGTCACTTTTCTATACCATAGAAGCCATTAATTGTTGAATTTAGCCAGCAGCATGGATAAAGAATGATTATTCTTCTTCCTCGATCACCATGCATTAGATGGGAATACCAAAATGATGAAAACCAAAAATAAAATTAATGATATAAGTTTACAGCTTCTCTCCCACTGAAATAGTATTCAGAGTTATTAGATTTCAATTACTGCCAGTTTGATATATGGGACAATGAACACTAAATTAATCATACGTTTCATATAAACTGTGATAATATTAATGAAAAATGGATCCATGAACAATACAGGATTAAAAATATATCAAAGATTCCTACAATTTGTTTAGATGTATAGAATATTATTTAGCCATGCTTTATTGATTACTAGTAATTGGTACATGTACTTGCCACATAAAAAAACAAAGCCTTTACTGCTTAAACAAAATAATAACAGGGCAGTGAAATTTATTTTATTTTTAATGCAGACAGAAAAATCATTATTATTCATTTCAGTATAACTATAGAAGAAGGGAATAAGGACATGTAAACTTTATACTTTCATCAGTCCAAGAGAGAAATGAAAGTAAAGTTTGTTTTATTTAATGATACCTCTAGAGCACATTAATTTTTATCTTATCATCGTCTATTGGATGTAAAAAAAATTGTAATTCTGAAATATTTCTTTAGAGGAAACCTGTTGCTGCCATATAGACTGAGGTTTCCCCAGATCGATAAGCCGACATGGCTCGTGCTCCCTTACCTCATCAAGTAAGCGACTTCATGTCTAGAAAGCGCCTTAGCTCATGTACCATGTTGGCTTAATTTGCAAAGTGCAAAGTGTGACATACTCCAAAAAAATAAAATTGTAAAGTTTGACTGTCTCCAACACACACAGTCACAGTTTACGATTGGTAAAATATCTCCCCAATAGGCTATTTCAGACGGCAAGAGTCCAGTTAATCTTGTTTTAATTGTTGTTCTCCTAGAGTATGGGCTATTGAATGGGACCAAATAATCCAACTGAGACATGCCTGCGCTAAACAGATTTGCATGCATTGCCTTCGCATATCAATTAAGACATCAAAAAGATAACCTAACAACTAAATAAACAACATGGCACGTGAATTTCATGAGTTACACATGCCCTATTTAACTATTGGTAAAATTACTTCACTACGATTTTATGATGTAAACGAAAACACCTAAAAGGTTAATACTATATATTTTACGTGATGATGGTTTAAATATCATAAGTTAATATTAACAAAAGATTTATAGCATTGTTATATAGATATAAGTAGCTTGCAAATATTTTTCAAAGAAAAACTTAAATATATTATAACTATTATTTTAGAAAATGCTAATTACGACAGTTATGTCTAATCACCAAACTAAGTTAGCTATTTTGTAATATATATAACCCTGACAGGTCACGCAACTAAATAAACACGATAAATGATTTTCTTTTTAATTATTCATGTTACTGAATTACTGTTATAGACAATGAATTATTATTTAAAATATTAATAAATATTAACGAACAAAAATGGAGGTTTTTTTTTTTAGAACTTTATAATTTTTTAGTTAATAGTTTTTTTTTAACATTACGTTTTTTGTTTTAGGTATATTTTGCAGATTATGCCGAACTTAAATAAGATTGCTTAGTAACAGTTGACTGATTAGTGGCATTGGCGAGATAAAGAAACAAAGATGACAATTTTTAATGAAAAAAATTAAACTTATACATGTCACACTTTTAGTCTTCCTTGTTTCTATGATCAAATTTCTATCCATGAAAGTGAACTGTGAAAATATAAGTGCCACAAAAAAATCCTTTGAAAAGCCCTGATAGGCTACTCTTTCCTATAAGCAGCACGGGGTCTTTTATATGCACTTTCCAACAGGCAGGACAGCACATACCATGCATTTGATGAACCAGTTGTGGACAACTGAATGGAACAGAAAATAGCCCAAACTGCAATTGGGTCTACTGATAAGGATCGATCCGATGACCAACTGCTTCACAGCCAGACATGCTACCGCTTGAGCTACATCCCACTCTGAGAGAGAAATGAAGGTCTAGTTCTATCGGTGTACTTGCACTGACACGGAATTAGCTCAGATCACTGTATCATTAACATGTCAAAAGGAAAAAGTGAAAAAAGGTCAATCGCAATGAGCAAAAAATATAATCAAAGCTCGTAAACATCTAAAAATGTTTTAAAAAAGGTTTGAGTGACCACAAAAGGTCACAAATATGAATTCGTGGAAAATTAACATTCCTGACAATCCTATCAAGAACGATAAAAGAAACCTGCCATCACCATTTAGATTAAATCCCTTTTGCAGGGTGGAAGTTTCCTTTTCTGGATCAAGTCATTTGCATACAAATATTTCATCCTTAGTCAATAGAGACAGACTGCAGAACAGAACAGAGAAAATCTCATGCATATTTGTGATTGCTTCCAGCCTGCAAGAAATAATCTGTTATTGGTTTTCAGTCGATCTTACAGACCTGCAATATAAATCTGATGCTCATAGTAATTAACCTTTTCTTTGAAGTGTCACTATACATAATTACTTTGGTTTCATGGTTTTTTATTCATTGTTCATTGCCAACTTTCATTGAACAATTTTATGATAGCAATGAGAAAACAGAACATGAATGAATACAATCAGCCTGCTTTGATGTAAAGGAAATCATCTGTAATTACTCAAACTGTATAGAGATACAAGTGAGGCTCTATGGTCCAGCGGTAGAACGTCGGACTCTCAAGTTGATGACAGTGGTTCAAAACTCACACTTGACTATGTGTCAAAATAACCAAATGTTTGACATCCAATAGCCGATGATTAGTAAATGAATGTGCTCTAGTGGTGTCATTAAACAAAACAAACCAAACCCAAAAAAAAAGTAGAGATGCATAGTGTACATTTATTGTGGTAATATTATAATACTAAATAAATGTTCAGATGATTATCATTTCTATATTTGTTTATTAAATTTATATCCTTACATTCACATCTGCAAAAAGATAAAATGTGCCATGCTCACATGCCTATTTTAACTCAAAGGGACAGCACCTCTCCCAATTTGGAATCATGCCAAAATATAGTTTAATTTGGTTATAAAAATTTGTTTTGTCTTTTACAAAAATTTCTGTGCTCTTATCTCTGTGCCAGGAATCCTGTGCCTCCCTCATTCTTGCCCCTATGATCAATATCCTATAATTCACCTTTCAAAACCCTATGCTTTCTCCCAGTACAAACACAATCATTGTCATTTTGGTGAACAGTTGTAGAGGAATCAATACGTTAAAGTCACAAACCTGATCAACAGCTATCTGAGTGTTACTTTAACCACTTGACTATTTGTAATTTACATGTGTAATAGGTTTACGATTCTTACATCTTTGTTCATGTGTCAAGTTTTTACATAAATGATTATTCAGACCTGTTTTTGTGCACCAGTTAATATGAAATCAGGAAATTAGAATGTAAAATGAAGGCAAGGACGAAGCCACACATTTAGTTATTGACAAAAATGGATTTTTTAAAACTTGTTTGAAAATCTTTCTTTCTTTCTAGGTTTTTTTTTAACTTTCACACTTTGATTGATTACAAGCCTAATTTTTTTGTGTTTTTTTTGGTGACACTCCAGACTGAAATTTTCATCTCATTACTGTGCAGCACTAGTTCAAGCAGAGCACAGAGCAAGTCATCATAGGATTGGTGCTCTGTTTTAGAGTAAAACTATAAAGTGTTAATCAAGCCTTGCTGGTTAAATTGTAGGGTTGTTGAAATTCAAAAAACAAACCTGGCTTGACATACACATTTTGCAAAATCTTTGTTTTGAGTTAAATTTACTTATCGTGACTGTAGCAAATCCTCATGGATTTTGTCAGAACTGTGTATGGAACCAAATTAAATCCTCATGGGTTTTGTTAAAGCTAACAGGGAACAGACAGTTTTAAAATTTTAAGTACATGTATACATTAAACATAAATAACAATTGAGACTGTTGTATTCCTTTCCTACAAAAGATTCGAACATGATATTAGAGAGTATCAAACTCCCAGACTTTCATTAAATCTGTGCACTGCAGGATCATATTATTGATGTTATTTATCATTCAAAATACACGGTGATGGATGGACGGATGGAAAGACGGATAGACTCATCATTCAGATTCAAATTCAGAAGAAGAAAAGATTCTTGAATTACTAAAATTTTGTGATTTGTCTTAATTTCAAGCTTTTTCTTTAATAGTCTTGTTACAACCATAAGCAAGGATTTAGACGATTTTACCCATTTTTCACTAAATTGTTGCCCAACTTCAAGGGCTGATCCAAGATTTCAAAAAATTAAGAAAAGGGCTCAAACCTGATTTTGTGAAAAATAAGATTCAATGCTGTATGATTTATGTGAAAAACTGTATGTAAAAAAAAGAAAACTTACAAATGAGGCAGCACATGTCTGCTGTATCCCACTAAGATCAATGCCTAGACTACAAATTACATATAAAAGAACCACAAAATCAACACTGTCTGCACTGATTCACAGGGCAATAAACAGTCCAAGGTCTTTAGCTCTCTGCCATCCTGGCATCCAGTAATAGTACAGTAGTCACTATTTGTTTGTAAACCATCAGGTTTTACCACTTACAATACAAAACATGACACAACCATTTTGTCCTCACAAGACGAGTTAATCATATTAACATGTGTGTAGCCTCAACAAGAGCTAATCAGCAAGACAAATATATATATAAGTAATAGAAGCAATCTCAGATAGCATACAGAGACAGCTTCATCAAATAAATCAATGGGATTGTTGATAACAGTCAAGATAGGAATGCCACTTAATTTGCTATACTTAAATAGTTTGACTGGCTGTGTGACCATTACATTTACGTTTTTAAAGTTACCTGATTTAATCCATTACAGATATGAAAAGTAAAAAGATTATTTTATTTCATGATGCCTCTAGAGCAGACTGATTTTTATCTTATCATCGGCTATTGGACGTCAATTATATGGTCATTCTGACATGTATTTTTAGAGGAAACCCGCTGCCGCCACATAGGTTACTTTTTCCAATAAGCAGTAAGTGATCTTTTATATGCACCGATCCACAGACGGGATAGCACATGCCACAGCCTTTGATGAATCAGTTGTGGACCACTGGTTGGAAGAGAAAATAGCCCAAACTGCAAATGGGTCCCTGAGAAGGATCGATATGACGACCGACAGGTTCACAGCCAGACATGCTACTGTTTGAGCTACATCCCACTCTTCCATTACAGATATGTTAATACTGTAGTAAATTTTATTAACAGTACAGAATAAAACAGTACCGTATCACATTTTGAACTGCAAAAAGGATCATTTTGTAGCTGTCTTCTTGCCAGCTTGCTGTTCAAATTCTTGTGTAGCAAATATTTGTGATACAATTTTTAAAACATCTTTTGTGCCCTGCATATTATATCACATGAAATTAAAGGCAAAACAGATTAAAGTCACTGATCTTAAAATGAAACATTACTTATGCCAGAAAGTCTGTAGGACCTTTTATTTTCAGTTTAGACCAGAGTGAAATTTACAGAAGTAGGGGTCTTTTTTTTAAGGTTCTCTGGGACTCTTTGATATGCTTATTTTCTGAGATCCCAACTTTAAAATCTAAGAGTCCTAAAACTGATCCTGAGATGCTGCTAGCTTTTTATCATCATTTTATACTGAATGAATTCATTTCTTTCTTTCACAGCACTAAAAGTGACAGAACTTGTGTATATAACCAAAATAAATGATTGTATTTTATGTGTCCCATGGAAGACGAAACCTCTAATTTTATGGTTTCAGGCAACATTTTATTGCATCCTGTATTAAAGCTTTCTGTGCTTGGTAAACTCCTGATAGAAGAATTACGGTATCAATACACATCATATTAATTCAAACTGTTAACACATTAGTCTGAGCAGGAAACAGTAGCGGTAAAATGAAATTTCTGTATCTGAGGCTTAGTTGTTTTTTTTTTAATACATTTTACTAATGCTGATTAATGAGAAACAATAATAATAGTATGAAATTGATAGTCTGAGCAGGAAACAGCAGTGGTAAAATGAAAATTCTGTATCTGAGGCTTATTATTTTTTTTTTTAAATACATTTTACTGGTGCTGATTAATGAGAAACAATAATAATAGTATGAAATTGATATCTCAGTAGGTTTAACGACATACAGGAAATGCATTGTTGCAGGGGAGACTGTAGACAAATCTACATCCTAATGATTTCTATTTAACTTCTAATAACATTCATTAGATCCACAGTCTTACCTTGCATTTAAGGTAATTATTAATACACACGTATGAACTGGTAGATTACCACTGAGCTAAACAGATACATGTAGCTAATAATCTGTCGAGTATAAAATCTTTGAGTATACAGGTAGTTAGTATATCCATTGCAAGCTATTCAGTCTGCTTAGATTCAGAAGTGAGTAACAAAACAGGTGCATATCTAAATATAAACTTTCTTTTTCTTTAATTTGGCACATGCTTTCTATGGATTACTTTACTTTCTATCAATGCAGGGGGAATTCTTTTTTTTCTTCTTTTTTTTTTTAAACAACATCACTAAAGCACATTGATTTATTAATCATCAGCTATTGGATGTCACATATTCGTTAATTTTCAGACAGAGTCAAGTGTGAGCCAGTCGCCAACAGGGTTTGAACCACTGTCGTCAGCTTGAAGGTCTGATGTCCTCCCATTGGATCACAGAGGCTCTGTAGGGGGAGGGGAGGGGAGGATAAAATTTGGGAAAACATGCACGGTTTTGTTCCTTATATCTCTTTATTAATAAATTAATGAATTTAATTAGTAAACTAATTTCTATCTAATATATTTTTCTTTTGCCAAGTTTGTTTAATCTTTATTAAATTACTACATATGCACTTTTTTTCCCCATTTATTTATCTGCTTTCATCGTGTGAAGATGTCATTTGTTTTCTGATAAAACAGTATGGACCTCGATTTAATTTTAAAAATAATACTGAAATTTGAGGCATGTCTACATGTAATCTACAGCTGGTAAAAAAATATTTTAATACAAAAGAAAAGAAAAATCAATACTCAATGTCAAAACTGAGGTGTTATATATTTTTACAGCCTAATGTAGTCTTGATAATAATAATAAACATTAGGACAGCACTTAGTTTTGGTTAACAGAGGAATTTCTATTAACTATGGTAGTAAAGATTCAGTGTCGCCATGATGAAGTGTAATCATGAGCATGTGTCTACTGTTGGACAATTCTCCTCTGATGCTATAGACAACTTGTTGTAATTATTCTGTCTGTCTCCTAATGTAATAACCAATGATTAACAACATTCTTGGGTGTCATTAAATTTATATCCATTTCCTTCACAATGCAGGGTTGTGCAGTGGGTCACTGAAGAAATATTCTTGTCTATCTATGCTATTTACAATGGAGGAAAACAACTTGACATTGGTCAGGCCAAAATTACAAGAATAATGTACAAAGGTGGCCATTACTTTTTATAGTTTAAAATACACTTTCCCTCAACATGATTATTATTATTTTTTGTTTTGTTTAACGACAGACACCACTAGAACACATTGGTTTATTAATCATCGGCTATTGGATGTCAAACATTTGGTTATGTTGACGAGTAATCAAGTGTGAGCCAGCCTCCAAAGGGTTTTGAACTACTGACATCAGCTTGAACCGCTGGAACACCAAGGCTCACTTGCCTCAACAAGAATAGATGTCTAAAAGGTTTGCTGAAGTTAGCAAATACTAATTGACCAAGTGTCAACCGAAACCATTATTTTTTTACTTGACCACCTCATACCTGTAACTTTTAATTTAAACCTGTTTTATTTTAAGAGGTTTTAATGACGTTAACTGTATGCCAAAAAATGTGAATGCTGAGGTTAATTTCAAAAGTTGAATTAATGGACACTAAAATACAAATAAAACTTCACTTTATTAAAAGTTACTGAGCAAAAATAAAATATTTAATAAGTTATTTTCAATATTTACCAAGTTGTTATTTTTTTTACTATCAGATGACATTGTATATTCATTCAGAAGTGTCTTCAAAATGGCCTTACATAATCATCCTTTGTTCATCTGTCAAGTATTTATTTACATGACCACAACTACCTAATGTCCAGCCTCTTTCTCCTTGACACTTCTAAGGGCTTCAAAGGGACTAACCCCAAAGTCCAATAAGAGGGTCTTGAGTGGGAAGGTTGTGGCATTTATGAGCATGTGACTCTCATACAATGTACATATTCATTCATGCATATATGTATTGTAAAGGAACAGACACTGTTTGGGAAGTGCCTTTCATAGGCATGCGATTATAGACTGGCCTTTAAGTAGCATGATGAAGTATTTGTGAGAACAGCAGACAAATTAATGTATATTTATTACCCAGCTTGTGCAGAATCAATACGCATCATATCAACACTGCAGATTTCAGAAATTTATAAAAACATTTTTTGGGGGGTCACCACGTATCTTTCTCAAGGTATCTTTGTCAAGCTAACATATGAAACCATTTATTGGTTCAGCAAATGTTCACCATTGGGACCATTTTTATATTACTTGAATCACTGGCTGTAATTTTGATAATTTTGGTTTCCTCGAGCCATGATGGGTTGTCTGATAAGTGTCAATTGATAATGATTATAATACATTGCAGACCTCCTTCCTGTTGGGCACAAGATTGCTTGGATCTGCAGTGTCTAGACAATGTAACCAAGGTTAGGGTGACAGGAATCATATGTGAATAAAAAAACCATAGTTTTAAGATGAAGAAATAGTGTTGAAAGTGTAATAACCATAATATACCTGTTACATATTCAAGGTCAAAAACATATTATCCCTTAACTTCACTTACAATATTGAATTAGAGTTACCTGTAAATTGATATAAATGTACATCAAAATATTATTTAGTTCATAAAATATTTCAGTTTGTATACAAACTAGTTTTGTTTCATTGAAAAAAGAAAAAGATTCAGGATTTTTTTTATCTCAAAAAGTAGAATTATTCATGCCAGTGTTGTTCTGTAATTTGATCCTTATCAGAGCCCTAAACTTCGAAGGCAAGAAGGTTTCTTTTTTTCTTCATTTTTTCAATGCTTGATGAGACACTATTAAAATGTCTACCCTGTTTCAATTGTTTTCAGTACCTTTTGAATATATCTGTATCATCAAATAACATAAAACCAGATTGGTATTGATAAAATCAAACCAGGCATTATATATTTTTATCTTTGTTATATCAGAAATACCTTTTCTCCGAAATTAGTCAAATCTTGTTTTTTAATGCGCTAAATACCAAAAGCCAATTTTAGACATTAATGAAATGTATTATGTTGACATTCTGTTAGATCTTTAAAATGGATAAGTATGTAAGCTATAAATTATTTCAAAAGTGATTATTACTGCTTTTGTAAACCAAAACAGATAACAATTGTTAATGTTACTTTAAAGGCATAACAAAATTAATAAATATTATAAAAAATTAGATATATATATAAAAATATGTACATTTATTTACTTTCTGTGTAAAATGAATTAATATTTTTAATATTTATAACATTAAATATGAAAACAAATATAAATTCACCTTTTACAAAAACAATTGTTGATAGTTATGAAATTAAATATGTAAAAATATAAATTTACCATCTGTATAAATACTGGCTCTATCAATACCGCCATCCTCAGCTAAAATAAAATGCAGCAGATCACCGACAGTGTGAGTGACTGGCTTCAAGGTGAATTCACAGAGTTCTCTTCGAGAAGGTAAAGGCACAGACAAAACTGGAAGGCCATCACAAAACTTCACTGTCACATCTGCAAAAAAGACAAATACAGTTTGTTTTTGGATGACAATTTCATGAACAGAGGCAGACATTGTGGTTGATTTAGAATAACAACCATCTGGAGAGTAGGGTGGCAGAGTCTACGAAGCAAGGAGTTAGATAAAATGGATATGAAGAAAAGAACATTAATGGGAATGAGGTGTGGAGAAGAGAAGATAGGTGAGGAATGAGAAAAATATTTTTGAAATACAGAGATTCATTCTGAAACAACAACAGGAAGCATATCCAGGAAGGGGATGATTTACCAAGGATCTTCCTCAAAGTGTCAAACCAAAATACTAACACTCATTGTATATTACACAGCAAAACAATTAAAAATCTCCAAGAACAAGTATTCATACAGAACTTCTGCTTATAATATCCTTTTCGGTTGATTACAGAATCAGAATGTTACCTTTAACTTAGGGCAGGTGGTCGCAAAGTAAAGTTTGTTTTATTTAATGACGACACTAGAGCACATTGATTTTTATCTTATCTTTGGCTTTTGGACGTCAATAATATGGTCATTCTGACATATGTATTTAGAGGAAACCTTCTGCTGCCAAATAGGCTACTCTTTCTGATAAGCCGCAAACAGCCTTTTATATGCACTGTCCCACAGACAGGACAGCACATACCATGGCTTTTGATGAACCAGTTGCCTACCACAGGTAATTTTATATGAGATATAAGCAATCACCAATCCTTAAGGAGGTCAAGTTGCTGCTTAAAAAGGTTTGAATGTATTTTAATTTGGAAATTGTATAACATGGAGATTAACCACTGGCAGATTGTTTTAACAAACTCTTTTCATTGTGCATTAAGAAAACACAAAATATTTACACTGACATTGTAATCCATTGTATATAACCATACATTGATATGAGCATTGGTTTTGATATCCATACATTTAACTGAACACAAATTTATATTTGGTGAACAGGTACACTGTTCAGGTAGGTATACAAAACAGTAAACCCAGCTTACTGGTTTCAATATAAACAGCTCAAAAGATGTGTCACAAACACACCCATGCATACAATAGTGCAAACAAACCATTTTCCACCTGAAAAGATAATCTTTATGTTTAGTAACAATGGAAGTTATCAATGTCACTCTTATATACATTATAAAATGGATCCTTATAGAAATGAAAAAATGTCAGTTTGGACAGATAGCACATGTGTACTAGAATGTACAGGTTCAACAAATACCAGAGTATAGAATCAGATCTGGCTTAACATTTTGTGGACACCAATAACATCTGGTTTTATCACCAGTTTAATCTTTGCTTTTATTCATGTTATGACATGGAATGTGTTACATCTGCATTCAAAATACTTGTTAAATTTAAAAAATAAAAATTTATATGGGATGGTAAAGAAAAGTTTGCTTTATTTAACGACGCCTCTAGAGAACATTGGTTTTTACCTTATCATCAGCTATTGTATGTCAATCATATGTCATTCTGACATATGTCTTTTAGAGGAAACTCACTGCTGCTACATAGGCTACTCTTTCTAATAAGCAGCAAGGGATCTTTTATATGCACTGTCCCACAGCCGTTGATGAGCCAGTTGCAGACCACTGGTTGGAACGGAAAATAACCCAAACTGCAAATGGTTTCACTAAGAAGGATCAATCCGACTTATATGGAATGGACTGGGTAAAAATTACCTGATTCTGCATTAAGTAATAGTAGCCCCTTACCTGATTCTGCATTAAGTAATAGAAGCCCCTTTCGGAATACAAATAATATTAGCATTTCTATATTCATGGTTTATCTGCAGGAATACATGAAGAGTTTCAGTGCAAAATGCAATAAGTGCCAAATTAGAACAAATTGTAAAATCACCCTCAAAGGAAAGACTTGCATCGATTCTTCAAATCCACATTGTAATTGTTTGCAGAACGCGACATCTGCCATGTATGAGCATAGTGAATAATATGCTTTTGTTCCAATACATGCATAAACGTCATATTTCCGCACACAAAAAAATGTTCTTTTTCTCAAAATGTCAAAAATGGAGATGTTACGTTTTGCAATGAAGCTCTTCATAATATTTATGACATACACATTTTCCATATTCTAGCCAATGATATGCAATCACAGACACAATCAGATTGCATATTGTCACAGTTGCATGATCACAATCCTAAGTGCCTCTATGACAACCCTTTAAAGTCATATCAACATCCAGTGGGATATGAAGTTCAGGATGTCAAACGTGTTGGACAGCAATGAAAATAAATATCAATACGGAAACAATAGACAGCTGAACTGGATATCAATTTAATCAATTGTTATGCATTGTATCAATGTACACATGTAGAAACAATTGAGCATGGACACATGATAAGTGAGAAATATTGATTGTGATGTCAGGCATGAATGGAATATGTTCACGATTGAGGAAACTTGCCATTTTAGATGTTCTTGTACATATGTAGTTTATATTTGCTGTTTTATTGAAATAAAGAGCAGGAAATCTTTGTGTTTTTACAAGATAATTTGTTTGTTTCACATAAAAACTAATGGATGGGACATTTTGAATAAGGATAATACTAATATATCCTGATGTAATGTGCCAATGATCAATCTACTTAAACTATAGCCAGACAACTGCAAATTTTGAAACAATACTGGTTAGTTATAAATTGAATTGTTAACTCTGCAAATACACTTTTGTTTCAATAATTCACATTGTAATAATATTTTAAAAAATAGTCAAAATATCTGAAAATTATAAGTAATTAAAACAAAATTCATTCTATGGTGAACCCAATTAAGATATGGTTCAACTTTCTTCTGGCTCTTATAAAACCATTACATGTAGCTATTTTAATCTTTAAATCTTCGTGATTCCTTGTAACAGACATATTCAATAATGGTGTTTCTGGACGTTTCTGAGATTAATTTATGATGTAACTTGTGACCTGTTTATACAGTAACCAGCCAAGGCTATAATAAATGGCTTTAAAAAAATTAAATCAGTAGATGCAATGAGAGAGTGCCGTCACATCTGTAATTTGGGAGGTTTGGCAGGTTTTGATTGGACATTCGACCATTGTTGCCATCAGTGCTGATTACCATAAAAATGTATTTTTCTCAAGTTATTTTATCTCAATGTTAAAATGTATGCAACAAATCGCACCAGCTTATCTTATGCAATAGAATCATTCTGTGAAATGACCTAAATCATAACATTAGCCTCATATGACATACATGTATCATGTTGGAGTCATAATGATTAAATTGTAAGCTCTAAACCAATCAATAAACACTAAAATGCATCAGAGTCCATTTCCATTCAATATAGTCTTTTGTCTATTCCCATACTTACGAAAACACGACAGTTCATTTCTGGAGTAAAAATTGGAATTAGTGAAAAAGGTTTGAAAACTCCTTATGCAATTTATTTATTCTGCATTTTGATCACATCATTTTGTAAAACTTGTTAAAAATAAGTCTTGCAATGTTTTCTGATGTATTAATAACAAAAATAATGTTTAATGCAAACTTGCTCACCAGTTTCACAAACATTGCAGTGTATCGAACTTACAAACAGGACCACACTAATATTTTATTTATTAGGCCCATTATTATTATTATTATTATTATCTTTGCTTTGGAAAACAAATGTCATAAAACATAAGGTAAATTTAGCAAGACTTACAAAGACCATAACAGAATTAATAAAAAAGCTCATATTATTTTTCTTTTACAACCAATACCCTCTCCCCCCCACCCCACCCCCACTCTCCTCATTAGATCAGGTTACAAGGCATGCGATCAATTTTCTTCCATACCAAAACAAATTGTTTGCGACACATAAATGTAAAAAATATTCGATATTTGTTGGACCGACAAATCACATGCTATAAGTCAGGATGACAAATCGCACAGTAGGAAACAAAAGGACTGTTTAACGACACATCTGCACATTGTTTATTCAGCGGGTATTAGGTGTCTGACATATGGTATTCTGTGACTCATGGTCTTTTAGAGGAATCCTGCTACAGCCACAAAGGCTACTCTTTCCAATTAGCAGCAAGGGATCTTTTATATGCACTTTCCAACAGACAGGATAACATACTATGGACTTTAATAAACCAGTTGTGGATCACTGGTTGGTGTAAGTGGCTTACATCTAACCATTAAGCCTTTGTGAAGCACTTACTTTGGGTTGGAGTTGGTATCGAGATTAAAAATACCATGCCTTGACCGAGATTTGATCTCAGCATCTACCAGCTGTGAGACTGGCTGCTTAACCACTAGGCTACTGAGGCCGTCTCGCATAGTGAGAATGCCACTTAAGCTGTGCATAGGATATTTAGTAAGGTGATTTGTGTTTACAATCATGTTAACAATCCAATGACAAAAAATACAGAAAAATGAGAGCATATCATGGCAACAGCTGGTGTGTGCATATAAAGTAAAATTGATTACAGATATACTAAACTATCTATTAAAACTACATGTGCATGCAGCTTGAACAAAAATGCACAGATGTTAAGCGGATTTCAAAAATAGTACAGTCGAGTCCACTTAATTGCAAACCTGATAATAGCATATTTTTGTTATTTGCATAATATTCTGCTGCACAGAACCAGTTCTATGCAAATATATGCAAAGATTGTCTTTTAATTGCATATGCTTTCTTTGTAATGTCTGGTTAATTGCAAAAGAAAGCGAAGAAAGCAAAAATTTGTTACATGTATTTAAATATAAAAACAACAACATGTACAATCTTGCTCTCAAAATTAATTTACAATGAATCTAAATTCTAATTTCTTTATTTTTAAGAAGTTAAAATTATGGTTGAATGTGTTTTCAGGATAGAAGTCTCATCATTTTTGATATTCCAAGTTATAATGATGGATCCAGATACCACAGATTATTTCACTGTTTAAGAACCAAAACTTGGTGTATGTTGGGATAGTAGATAATGGAGAAAAGGACTAAAAATTGTTTCTCACCTAGACACAAGTTTTATGTAGAATATCTTTTGATTTCAAGATAAATGTGGGATAGCTTCAGAAACCTACATACACCCTTTGTACACCAAATGCAGCTCATTTAGGGACATTCAAACCCAGACTTAAATCCTTTTGATTCTGAAGCAGTGATTTGTTTAAATCAGTTAAAAGCATTTTGAAATTTTTATATATCCTCCAATGTTGCTTAGCTTATTGGTTTCAAGAAAATTTGTATATATCAAAACAAATTAAAGAGATATGTTGACAGTTAATCAGCAATGTATTAATGTATCCAAAAGTAATAAACTCTAATCTACTTTTTTAATTTCTATAAAGATATTTAAAATAGAAATATTCCATTAATAATTTTTATCTTAACCATGTTTGGTACAAAAGAACCAAAAATTTTTATCACATAATTTAAGAAATTTTATATTTAAATAACAAATTGATATTAATAATTATAATTTTCTTTTACATGTATGTAGATGATCCACCACCCTCCACATATTCCTACACCAGATATGGCAATGCTTGCTTACAGGTACTGCTAGTTATATTTATGCAAGCTTGTTAGTAAACATTTTATGAACTAAATATCTGAAATCTTTTTCTTTTTTAAAAATATTTTTTATGAACTGAAAAAGAGTATCGATTCTAAGCAAGCTATTGTTTTGGCAATGCAACATTTGGTTTGTTGATAAACCAACACATGCTCAAAGATCAAAGGAATTTTTTTTATTTTTATGATACCACTTAAGCACATTGATTTATAATCATCAGCTATTGTATGTCAAACATATGCTGGGAGCGGGATGTAGCTCAAATGGTACAGTGTCTGCCTGTGAACCGGTCGGTCGTCGGATCGATCCTTCTCCGTGGACCCATTTGCTGTTTGGGCTATTTTCCATTCCAATCAGTGATCCACAACCGGTTCATCAAAGGCCGTGGTATGTGCTGTATTGTTTGTGGGACTGTGCATATAAAATACCCCTTGCTGCTTATCGGAAGGCGTAGTCAATGTGGCGGCAGCAGTTTTCTTCTTTTTTTTATTTTTATGATACCACTTAAGCACATTGATTTATAATCATCAGCTATTGTATGTCAAACATATGCTGGG
>JAULBS010138940.1:0-12857 GCA_032355785.1 Symmetromphalus regularis | reverse complement strand
TTTTGATTAGTATTATTTGGTATTTTATAAGTTTCTTCTGACTTGTTTGGATATATTTCTATCAGTATTTTGATGTTGTATAAGTTCTTCTGGCTTGTTTGGATATATTTTGATCAATATTATTTGGTATTTTATATGTGCTTCTGACTTGTTTGGATATGCAACTTGACCTCATCTTAAAAGGCTTATGTTGCTTTCTTTTTTCTTTATCTTTCCTATCTACACATCTTCTCTTTTAAAAAATAAATAAATAAATGTATATAGGTTTAAAAAAAAAAAATAAAAAAAATAAAGCTCTTAGGGGTCATCCATTTGTGTCATCATTTTCACGAAAACGTACTCTTTTCCGGGCCCCAACCCTCCCTTCCTCTTCCCTCCCCCTCCCTCCAAAGAAAGCGTACAAACTGAAAAGGAAAAAAATATCATTTCGAAATAGTATTATCGTAATTTTTTATTTTTTTTGAAAAGTGTACATGCCTATTTATCCCCTTTCCCCCAAAGAACGTTTTGTACGCTAGTGAAAATGATGAAAAAAATGGATGGCCCCTTAATACAGATACTTATAAAATGAAATAGCTCAGTTGCTCAATGATTTCAAAATCAAGAACGGTCAGAATGACCTGCACTGGGAATTCTTAACAATAGGTGGTCATTTCCAAGTAATTGCTTCCATCAGTGTGTCAGCAGACCTACTCGTATACGTACATGCCTGCCATTCTCCAGCCAGCCAGTTCTCCGCAGCTGGTGTTATACGACCCTGATATAACCAGCTAATCACTTAACACTTCTCGTTATCGGTTAGTATACGGTATTAGATATACAAAATGTTTATGTCTACATGTTGTATGTCTGTTGTAATATATATGTATTTATATACTGGTATTAATCTGATCAAAAACTGTTGTCAGAACATTATTCAAAATAATACTTTGACCATTGTATTGATAATATATGAATACACTCATTCTTAAAACATTATTTATATAACTTCCACCCACAACTTATTACGCTTTTACAACAAACTATTTTTATACTATTTATTTTAATTTTTTGTTTTATTGTTCATAATTATTATACTATTTTTTAACCACTGTTTATTTTTTTCTTTCCAATTTAACCATTGTTTTACTTATTATATTATCTATTATATTGATTTAATCATTTTATTGTTTGTATTTACTCATATTGTAAATCAACTCTATACAACAGATTTATTTCCAATATTCAGAATTCAGCTATAATAGTTGAAAACTATTTTTGTAGTGGGGTAGGGGGGTCGTTAAACAATCATACTATGTATTTTATTTGTATAATATTGTTGAAAAAGCTCTGTTATAACAGTGTAACCAACGTATATTCCAAAGAACAAGATACACTTCAAACACTATACCATTTATATACTGCGAAAGTTCTAATTAGCTGGGGTATTTAGAATATGATAAATGTTTTGCTGATTTGATTTCAATGTTAATACCACTTTTATGAGGATACGCAAACCGGGTTTCGAGAAGTCGAAGGAAGGGGCATTGAATATTTTTAAACAGAGCCTACCTACAAAGGTGTTTCCTGGAACATACTAAAACAAAACTGAGTAATGTTTGTATAACATTATTGTTAGATACTAAACAATTCGATCAAACCATTGAAATATTGCATTAAAAAGAATTATAGTTAAGAGTCGGGTGCTGGAAACACAATTTATGTTTAATGCTGCATATGTAATAAAATTAATATTTTTTTTATATACATCTCATAATATGAAAAGAAATGTTTCAAATAGCCTTGTTTTACAGCATGGTACGATACTCGTTGTTGCAATATGGTACGTTACTCGTTGTTACCGCATGGTATGTTACCCGTTGTTACAAAATGGAACGTTACTCGTTACCGCATGGTATGTTACTCGTTGTTACAAAATGGAACGTTACTCGTTGTTACCGCGTGGTATGTTACTCGTTGTTACAAAATGGGACGTTACTCGTTGTTACCGCATGGTATGTTACTCGTTGTTACAAAATGGAACGTTACTCGTTGTTACGGCATTGTATGTTACTCGTTGTTACAATATAGTACGTTAGTTTTTGTTACCGCATGGTAAGTTACCCATTGTTACAACATGGTACGTTACTCGTTACAACATGGTACGATACTCGTTTTTTACAATATAGTACGTTTCACATTGTTACAACGGGCTATGTTACTAGTTACAACATGTACGTTACTCGTTACAGCATGGTACGATACTCATTTATACAATATACTACGTTTCAAGTTGTTACAACGGGGTACGTGACTAGTTACAACATGTACGTTACTCGTTACAGCATGGAACGATACTCGATTTTACAACCAACAAATCAAATATAAACAACCTAACAACCATTTTTACATTTCATAAAAAAAGAAAATCTCTCATAAACTTTTAAGAGGCTGGAGTTGCACTAACATTGGCATTCGGGCAGATTCCCCGCTACAATCCAAACACAGCGCTACACAGTTATAAATACTTAGGAAAATATCTCTCTTCGCATTTTTTCATTCCCAACAGGTACGGGGCATCTGACGTCAGCCCGATTCATAGCGCAGATCGGGAACGCGATTTGGTGCAGGCAACACGCGGGCAGGAGAAAGCCCTCACTGTTAGGAGGTTTATTTACTGCAAAGAGCGATCTGTTGATGCCAGTACCACTGCAAGTCCGTGGTACGAGAGTGAGAAACGTTCAAGGTAAGTTCGTCTTAGTTAATGTAGGCGTCTAAATGTACTTGTTACAGAAGACGTTTGTAGGCGTATTGAAAAATAGTTATCTCGTTAAGCTGTCACTTAATTTAAAACGTTTTATTACGGATGATTTATTCATTAAAAAAAATAGATTTGTCTAGTTTATAACAGATTATTTGTTGTTAAGTATTTAAGTTGTGTTAAATAAACTTTAATAAGATAGACTTACAGTTTGAACGTAACTATCAGACGTTTAATGAATTCTTGTTTGTCTACGTTAATGCCAACAACTTGTATGAAGTCCACTTTTTAAGTTTACGTTTTGAACATAAATTGTAAAACATTAGAAGTTCAGAGTATAATATAATCCATTTAAAATGTACATTCAGGTTTTCGATAAATAGGATTCCATCTCAGGTGCGGATGCAGGATTCCTGAAAAGAGGGGTCCAAATGTGATGGGTGAATAGGACGGGGAGGGGAATGGTTAGTATTCACGTCCTTCCACTCGGAAAATACATGTAAAAAACAATCTAGATGGGGGAGGGGTCCGTATCCCCCTGGACACCATTGTATCCGCTACTGCATCAATAAGCAGACACTTTATATACTTTACGCGAACATTGTTTTTCGATCATTTGAGATGATCCTTTTCAAGATGAGGGTTTTAATTAGGTTATTATAATAATGAATATAATGCGTTATTTTGTAATAAATGTGTATTACTTTAGGTCATATAAAGAACCACATCCTTGCTATACTGGGGTTATTCAAAATTTTAATTGTCTCTGCTTCTACAATATCATTGCCAGGAGCAGTACTACTTTTAATATTCTTATGAAATCTGTGAAACATGGTTTATAAATATATATTTTTCCTGTTCCACAACACATCACTGCACTAGTAACGCTTCGTGAGCGCTTCAAATGTGTGACACACACACACATACACACACATACTGATACACATACACACTGAGATACGCACACATACTGATACACACCCAATCACAAACACACACACGCATACATTAACATACATAAACACACACATACATACATAATAATTAAACACAAACTTACAGACATACACACACATACACACACACTGACACACGCACACACTGACACACACATACACACTGACACACATACACACTAATACACACACACATACACACACACTGACACACACACACACTGACACACACTGACACACACATACACACTGACACACATACACACTAATACACACATACTTACACATACACCTCATACATATATACAAATAAAAACATAATCACACACTGACACACACTGACACACACATACACACACATACTGACAAACACACTGACACACACACTGACACACACATACACACACATACTGACACACACACTGACACACACAGAAATACACACACTGACACATACTGACACATACACACTGACACACATACTGATACACACACATACACACTGATACACACACACGCACGCTGACATATATGCAAATACACACAGTGACTTAAAACAATAACGAAAGACTGAAAATCATTACATCCAGTAACAACTGATGAATATAATGTTTCTCTTAACTACTTTACATTTTAATGCCAAACATACTTCTAGAAATGTTATATTACACTGTTAATTGTTATATTATTTGCTTTGCATGCAGAGGCTACATCCATTAAATGTCATACAGCAGTTTTGATTAATGCTATAACTACTAATTATTTCTTAACGAGCCATTTTCCTTTTCAACCAGTGGTCCGCAACTAGTTTATCAAAAGCCGTTTTCTGTTCTGTCCAGTCTGTGGTACGGTTCATATAAAATACCCCTTGCTGCTTATCGGAAAGAGTAGCCTATGTTGCGGCTGCGGGTTTCCTCTAAATACATATGTCTGAATGACTATATGATTGACGTCCAATAGCCGATATGATAAATATCAATGTGCTCTCGAGGCGTCGTTAAATAAAACAAACTTTACTTAACTTTTATTTCTTAACGACATAATATTAGTATTTAGATATAATGAACTTTTCAACCGTTCTCAGTACAGGAAGCTGTCGCTGATCCAAACAGAGGTAATTTCACGCTCACTTCACCGCCAAAAACGTTATCAGTTCGTTTGCACTCACAGGCAGTTTGGTCTGACGTCGTAACTTTATCTTCATATTAGTTGCTTTTTTTATCAGACATTTCTCATATTAACTGCATTTGCAGAATTAGGCATGGTATGCCATGTAGCTATAGTAGTGGATCCAGGGGGAGTCCAGAGGGTCAGGACCCTCCTCCCTTTTTTTTTTTTTTTTTTAAACCATTTTCCGATTGGAAGGACGTGAAAATGAACCTCCACCCCCCCACCCCCCACCACCCAACCTATTCACTCATCACATTTCGGCCACCCCCTTTCAGTAATCCACATTTGGACCTCCTTCAGAAATCCTATATCCGCGCCTGAGCTAAAGCATATACGTTGAACCATAAGAGTAAAAATGCTCAGTTTCTAAAAGCTTCCAGAACGTTTGTCTGTTACTTCTTCCTTTCTTATCTTTTTTTTTCTTCTTTTTCTTTGTCATAATTTTCTTCTTCTTATACTTCTTTTTGCTTTTGTGTCTTGTGGTAGTAAATATCCAAATGTTATTTTATTTATGTGAATGCATCAACCATTGAAATGATTCTGTGGATCATGGAAGCATAATTCTAGAATATTAAACAAAATTTCTGTTCATATATTAAATCCAGAGCGACATAAACGTGATATGAAATTGAATCAATATGACCTGTGGGTAATAACAGTTTTATATATGACCTGTGGGTAATAACAGTTTTATATATGACCTGTGGGTAATAACAGTTTATATATTCCCAGTGGGTAATAACAGTTTTATATATGACCTGTGGGTAATAACAGTTTATATATTCCCAGTGGGTAATAACAATTTTATATATGACCTGTGGGTAATAACAGTTTATATATGTCAGTGGGTAATACCATTTTATATATGACCTGTGGGTAATAACAGTTTATAAATGCCCAGTGGGTAATAACAGTTTTATATATGACCTGTGAGTGATAACAGTTTATATATTCCCAGTGGGTAATAACAGTTTTATATATTACCTGTGGGTAATAACAGTTTATAAATGCCCAGTGGGTAATAAGAGTTTATGTATGAATTGTGCAGTGGTGTTGGTATTTTGCATGAGTAAACGACGCAACATTACGGAACTACAGATATTCTTATTTTAAAACAGAGAGGTCCTGGTAGTATTCTTTCGTAATAATAGCATATGTCATTCCTGCAGGTGTATCGTAAACACAGATAAGATTCCGCGGATCGTACGCCCTTTATCAGAAATGCCATTTTTCCTGTGGCGGTAGTGCTATATTTTCATACATAACAATCTCATGACCTAACCACATCTGAATGATGTCTCTAGCTGTGTAAGTAATCTTTACAAGTGTAATATCCCACATATGTCACCATCTGGTCTCAGGTGTAAGATTCTACATATGTCACCATCTGATCTCAATTGTTATTGACGACAACCAGTTGTTTGTAGTGATGTTTCGTATCTAATATTTATCTGATCCTAACTGTTGTTGTTATTTATTGTTTAATAATAATGCAGGCCTACCTGCTATAAAGGTCACTGTATATAAAACCCACCTGTGTATAACTCGAATGCCAGGTGTTTCCATGTTTTATAACCATCTTGTTCAGAACGCTGCCTCGCAATGTTTATGCATGATGACTGAGCATTATTCTAAAGGTTAAATGTTTAGTGTATATTATATTCAAGTTAGACTGTGTCTGTGTGTGGCAGGATGTGCCCATATTTTGCGAACACCAAGTACCATCACTGTTTTTACAGTGAAAACACAATTTAAGACTTGGTTGCAAGAACCCGGTATCCTACATTTTTTTTCATTTTGACGTTTTTGGTACCATTATACCCAGTAAACCTCACTGGATTTATTAAAGCAAACATTACCTTCTTAATGACACTCATATTAAAGCAATATAAAAGTGCATAAAAATTATTTTTCGGTAATATTAGATTTGAACAAGAACCCGGTAACCTTTAACTTTATTACTATAAGATAGTTAAATGTATATCATTATATGTTCAATGTTTGTCAAAATCAGGTAATCCCTCACAAAATCCTTATTTTCTCAAAATGGCCGCGACATGGGTTATCGGGTTCTTGCAATTTTCACAATACTTCCCTTCGAATTTACCGTGTACAGATATATCGTTTTGAACATGATAAAACTTGATCATTTTAGGTTTGTTTATACTATAAAACCTGATAAAGTGACTACCTAAAACGCAGTTATATCGTAAAGGGTCACTTTCTATCATCCCAAATAATTTTATTTATTACGAAATGGCTTGTATTAAGTATCCACCTGTGTAAAGAGACCATTTTAATGTGTGCTTTCTTAACATATATGTGACTGCAGTGGGGAGGGGGGGCGCAGAAAATCCATTGGAGGGGGGTATATCATGATACTGATTCCTCAGATTCTTTAACGTTAAAAATAAATTTAAAAAAATAATAATAATTTGTTTAATGTTATTTAAATCACAAAATTTAGGTGCGGGCGGGCCCCTGTTTACCCGCCCTTAGTTCCGTCAATGGACTGTATACTTTTTAATTTTGTCATGTTTTATGATAAAATAATTTATGAGATATTGTTAACATTACTTGCCAAGGCCGAGTACTCTTCTGTAAGATAAAAATACTTTTAGTAATCTGTTTTCTGTCACGGAAAATTAATTTTTGATTAAGTTTAATAGGTTTGTTTTTGTATTTTGTGATGTGTTTTGCGCTTTATGTAGGATATCGGGTATCGCTTTTGGATATTTGCAGAACAAACATGATGTACATGGGATATCGTTTACAATTAAAATAACTTCATGTATATTCTGGGTATTTTAGATGATAAATTATACATGAAATTTGATAGGTTTCGGTTTATTTTTGTGGATAATAAAGAATAGGTATTAAAGGAAAACTTAGCTAAGTACTAAAAGTTAACACGATAATAGTTTTTCAGTTATATTATTAGCTACAACTATGTAACAATATGTAACAAGTTTAATATGCAATTTGTACACAAACACAGTTAATTACTTTTGGAAAGGACGTTATATTTAGTAGTATAATAATAGCTGGTGACAGTACAGCATAGAACCTTCATCAGTAGTTGTTTATAAATATAATTTTTCAAACTTTGAGATGTACTTAACTTTTGATAGAGCATTTATTATTGACTCCTTAAAAAAAATACTTTTCTTTCTATCAGTAAATTGGGAGTAGTTTGTATATACCTACTCTAGATAAATATATAAATATTCTTAAGGATCTCCATAGGCGTACGAGCCGGGGGTAGGGGACAATTGTCCCCACAGCTCCACCCCCACCCACAACCCCCACCCCCTCCCCCAACCCCATCATAGCTGGAGCAAGTTTCTTATTCTAGCAAACATTAAGGTGACGTTCGGTCAAAATGAGCATAGTTTTTCTAAGACAAGTTTACGAATGGACTAAATTAGTAAAGTTTCTTGTCTGTTTATGTTTTGTTCTTTAATATCATTACAGCAAAAATGTGTAATAGTCTTAAGTATAAATGTGAATAGACGTTATCGAGATTCGTGCATTTTCTTTCAAAACCCTTAAATTCGGATAAAAATCGACCTGCCCCTCCCCCGATACCCCTATGAGGATCACACACTAGTACTCCTTGCAAACTTAGTTCACTTCATCATTTTTCTTTTATGAATGGAACTGTGGTAAACAGCTGCAGTAGTCTTTTTTTTGTAAGTAAAATTAGTTCCACCTTTTACCGCAGTAGGTTTTTATCGTTTCGCCAACTGAACAGCTCGTATCGTTCTGTGAGGTTTTTTCCCCCAGCTCCAAGTGAATAGAAGATAAGAGGAGAGAGTTTCTGGGGATTACTGGTTCTGTTTTACGATAATATCAATAAATAAATGTTTTGAAACCTAATAGCATAACGTGGTAGATTAGACTAGCAACTCATTAGGAAGAATTTTGCTGTTAAACAGAGTCATTATCTTAATGAGCAAAACGCATCCTCGATAGTTGGTAGTTGTATAATACAGAGAGGAGCTAGACATTGATCTTATTGGGTCTAAACTGGTGTTAACTGCGAGGTAGAGAGAGATTGCACATTTTTGGCAAGCTATCAAATAATGATTAGAAGGAAATGTTTTTCTTCTCAGTTTGTGTAGTGACTATCAGGCATTGGTAAACGTTTAGAGGTAGATCTGAAGGTAATTATATTGTTTGTATAAAACGTATTTAGCCTTGGTAGTGGTGGTGGCTTAGAGTCATATTTAATTTGTGTTGGTTCTGGTGATGGTGTTAGAGTTTGTTAAATACTTATACTTGATGCATATAATTCTTTGTTAGTAATTTAAACATGGCTCACCTATTTCCAGTTATTTTCTTATTCGCATTCCTGAGATTTATTTCAATTAAGCATGTATTTAAGAGCCATCTGTTCATAATATAACTTTTTATTATTCCCTTAGATGGTTCTTTAATACAAGTTTAACATTTTAAACATTTTTCAGTAGACAAGTGTAGTAATATCTTTACACATCGTTTTGCATTAAACTCACTATGTGCTATGTTTGTTATAAACAAAGCCTTTTTACGTATTTATATCCAGTGAAATGTCTAGCTCACTGTCCATCACATGTGTGTGCATGTTCCAGTTTAAATTGCGAGCCTTGGCGGTCCAGTTGTAGGACATCGGACTCTCAAGATGAAGACAGTGGTTCAAAAACTGTGCGTCAAAATTAACTTATGATTAATATGCAATATTCGATGATTAATAAATCAATGTATTCTAGTGATATCATTAAACACAAAAAGTACCAGTTTAACCAACTTTCATCCAAACTTTCAAAATACGCTTTCAGGAATCGACAGGGAGATATTAGGTTTTTTCCTTCTTCATCGGTCTTCTTCTTTTTATTTTTTTTTATTTTTTTTTGTATTTTTTTTTTGTATGTGAAGGTGGGGAATTAAAGTTATTAAAAAATAAAGTTTTAATGTTTTAGGAAAATAAGGTATTTTTATTGCGTGAATTCATTTTAAGGTAATCTGAACGCGAATTTAGAAAGTTAGCCAATGTAAAAATTATTCTGCCCGTTCGTTTTAATTTATTCTCTATAAGATTTCTCTACAAAATCTTTGAGAGAGAAATCAAGAAGTTAACGAACGGGATTACATAATTACTATCTGGAACCTATGGCGTGTTAACTATAATGAGCGACGACATGGTTGCATGTAGCCAAGAATTTCTGTCAAAACAGTGCAGAGTCTGTTCTTATGATCCCGTTGAAGTCAACACTAAACTATCTAGTACGAAAACACTGCACAAATAGAACAGCCTTGACAAAAATAATAGACGAAATAGGATCCTGTTTTAGTGTAGTCAAACAAGACGCTCTGGGGAGGCTCTCAAGCAAATCACTAACCATTAGAGACCACTCTAAAATACAATCTTTGATGCTGCCAAACAAGTGTTTTCCTTCCAAACAGGAAAGAAAGCGCGGACATTCCACAGAGTTGTTATTTGTAGTGAGTTGTCGGTGCATGTATTGCTGATGCATAGTTATAAACGTAGGCCCATGCAATGCTGGTAATAGGCCCGTGCAAAGCTGGTAATAGGCCCGTGCAAAGCTGGTAATAGGTCCGTGCATGCTTGGTAATAGAACCGTATAAAGCTGGTAATAGGTCCAGGCCAGATGGGAAATGCAGGCCCCAATTTCAAACTGCTCATTAAGTATTTTTGTAACCAATGCTAAATACAAGAGGGAGTAGGCTCCCTCAAAATCGTAGTTGGCCCACCTGACCACCCCATCCCAAACCCACACACACCCCGATCGCCATTGTATACACACACACTGACCTTTATGCATGGAATCTATTCATCCCATTTGTACTGAAAGTAATTTTACTAGCAATGTGCCAATGATGTTCCTGTTCCAGTTTTCATTACGTTCCACCCAGATGGTTCTTTCATCGCAAGCATTTACATATTAAGGTCTATTTATATTTCAGTTTAACACACGTGTGTGTGTCTGCCTTTAAACACAATTCCTTATTTAAACATGGTGTTTGACACATAGTCTACATAATAAACCCGCTGCTTTCCCAAAGGATATCATAAACTACAGCTGTTATATCAGTTGTAGACAGCTCCATGAGGAGAAAGGTGGGGCGTCCCGACATCTCAGCGTCCGACATTCCACTTCCTTACATAATTATATACTGTTCACAAATAGGTAAGGGCCCTTGGAATTCAAATATGAATTAGCATGAATTAAACATGATACAAATCTCAAAATAAGTATGCACTACCATACTTAGCACTGACTTCTCTCAAGCTTACCCCCTCCCTACCCCTCCCGTTCCCCATTCGTGTGACAGGATATTTCAAATTGTTATTGGACATTTATTTCGGAGCTTGTCAGTGCCTGTTTAGAGAATCGAGCCAATCTCTGGTTATACACGTTATTAATTAATTATAAACATGAATTTTAAAAGCTGTAGCCTTACTTAGTAGCGGATCCTGAGGGGGGTCCAGGGAGTTCTGACCCCCCTTTCTCGTACTTTTTAAAATATTTTTATATATTTTTTTGCGAGTGGAATGACGTTACAATTAACCATTTCCCCCCAGGTCTATTCACCCATCAAATTTGGAACCCCCCTTCTGAAATTCTGCATCCGCGCCTATTACTGTCCATATGGGTGTGGTTCGGTCATATTCTTATATCCAGGCTTAAAGCATTTCGTGACAGTCTCATGACCAACCATTGCTTCTGGTCTACCACTCTCTACTATTATTATAAATATTACAGTCTTACTCTCATATTATGTTTGAATATGCTTTACTTATTTTGAACGGTATATTAGGGATGGGCTCAAATACTAGTTTTCTTGGCTAGAATACTGATACTGAGAATGGTAAACACAAGTGTATATTACTATTATATAATGGTAAATAGCAACAACTCTGTGATGTCTGTGTACACAACAAAGAATTCAGTTGCACAAATGTAATCAACTTTTTTTACATTTTCGTTTTCTTCTACATTGTTTTTCTATCGTCTTCTTAATTTCCTTCTTCTTCTTCTTCTTCTTCTTCTTCTTTCTGACCTAATATTTATATTGGTAAATCATTACCTTGTTCCGTTGTTTGTAAAGAGAAGTCAATACAAGTAGTTCTTCGAAGGTCATGTTAACAAGGTCAGGCTAACCAATAATGCATGTTGAAGGTAAACATTATTTTCTGACCTGTAATGCTCTCTCTCCATGGCATGATCCCAAGGGCAGGTTGCGAGATGCATGTTAACGCCGGGCAGCATTAGTGGAGTTTCTTGTTTTCCTGTCATAGATCATTTACAACATACAGTAAAACTCCGTTAACCTGAACGTTGTGATCGAGAATAGCATGGGTCTGGATCGGTTTTCGTTTCAAAAGTTTTAAGGCAAAATGTTATCTTGACCACTTTGATCTCAAGTTATATCGTGGAACTATCTTGTGTCTTAGATCTCAAAGCACGAGTTGTAGTAATCAACAATGTCTGAAAAAAATGGGTTATCGTTCACCAACAATGATGAGTTCCTTGACTAATGACATTTCAAATCTAAACCATATAAATGTTGAAGAAATTTATCGCATGAAGCAATATACATATTAAAAGCAATACATCAAGAAAATGCAATAAAAAAGTCTGTCAGCTGTTCACAAATAAAAATAGATACGTATACGTGTATATTTGCATATAGATACAGACAGATACAAAGAAAGATCAGTAACAAAAATGTAAGATGAGAAACAATAGTAATTAAAGTGATAATACGTACAGGGTGTCCCCAAAGTCTGGACACAGGAAATGTGGAGTTAATGCATCGTGTTTATCTGAATCTCACAAAGTCTGGACACATAGGAAATGTGGAGTTAATGCATCGTGTTTATCTGAATCTCACAAAGTCTGGACACATAGGAAATGTGGAGTTAATGCATCGTGTTTATCTGAATCTCACAAAGTCTGGACACATAGGAAATGTGGAGTTAATGC
>JAULBS010138929.1:0-12857 GCA_032355785.1 Symmetromphalus regularis | reverse complement strand
GTCAATGTCAGGTGGACTATGGGAAATTAGATGTCACCACTGACGCCAACAAGTGCACGTATGCTGTTTAATTTATCGGTTTACATATGGCAGAATCCTATTTGAGTTGTATTGCATCATATGAGTATAAAGTCACAACGGTTGGTTAATGATCATGAATAATCCAGTTGAGTTGAGTTCTGTAATGTGATCTGAGATTTAGACACTACATGCATTTACTGTATTTTATGGCTGTTTGATTAAAAGATGATGGTTGAAAATACAATAACTATACTGATAAATCAAACTAAATCAACAAAAGAAAACAATGTTTAGGTATTGCAGGTTTAACTAGAAAGTTGAGGATGTGCTATTTAATTTAACAAATGTCATTTTTCAAAACTTCATTCATTATAAATGTTTTATTCTGAAAAAAATATTTTTCAGGGCGTTGAAGAAAGAGCTAAAGTGTATGTTTGCTGCTACGGAAACTGCTTGTGATGCTTCTACATCTGCTGCTGATACATATTCAGCTATCAAGTCAGCGGCAGAAGGCATCACAGATTGCTGTATGCACATTGTATTATTATAACTATAACGTGAATTAACAGTTCTAAGACTTCTTTGTACCTTAATGAATTTCACAGGCAGATCCATGTAGCGTGTGCACACACTTTTTTGCAATGCGTTATTTTTTTCCTTTGTGGTACGACATCTTTCGCTGTGTGCAACACATATTTTGTTAAACATTGAATGTGGCAATCCTCTTTTTTCAAATTCCTTTAGGCGCCTCTGAATTAAATAATAATTAGTACATGATATACATTATAACAAATAATCTGATAAATATAATATTGTCTGAAGTCAGAATAAACACAAATTACAGAGTTTTGAACCCGGTTCATATTAAGAATTGGTTGTGGGTAGTTTTGTATTTATTCGAGTATGAACTGAAATAAAATGTTTATGTTTTCTGTTTCAGTTACGGGAACTACCTGTGAATGTGAAGCAACACTGGCAAAGGGCAATCCCAGTGACTGCAGGTAAGCGATGTATGAATCCCCAATAAGAGATACTTGTTTTTATTTGAAGAGGAGGGGTTCATCAAACAAATGGCATATTTATGCAGATAGGATTTGTTAAAAACGGAGAACGCCTAGTTAATAATAAAACCATTACTTTCATTCACTAGGTAGAGGATCAGAGCTGAATTTACCTGTAGGCTTGGCAGGCTGAAGCCTAGTGGGTTTTAAAAAGGGGCCTCCAATCTTTATATAGCTTAGGGCCTCACCAAGTGTAAATCTGGCACTGTGGATGATAAACCCAGATAAAGATGCTATTTAGTCAACTTTTATATGTACCAACATATATATTTAATGTGTCTCTTCTTGTATTTCATTTCACTCACTTAGTACTGTTATTTTTCCTCTATGTGCTTTTGTGTTAAAACTTGTTTGGTTATTTCTTTTAAATAAATGTTTAATTTAAAGTGATATTCTTCATAAAACGTAAAATAAAAAGTTGTGAGAACTGTTTGCTTCAAGAATTTATTTGTTTTAAGAATGTGGCATTATTTGTGAGATTTATTATTTAAAGAATGATTATTTGGTGTGTTTATCTTTCAGCCAATCCACGGCAAAAATCAACTGTCTTTTGACATCCTCGCTCAAGGGAAAGTCTTGTGATGACACGCAAACATATTTACAAGTTCTAACTGAAATAGAAACAAACACTAAAGGAATCTCCAGCTGCAGTATGTATTTATTTCCAGTTGTGTTAGAATGTATTATCAATCAACTTACTCTTTAGTCTTCATAAACCATCTTATGGCGTGTGACAAAACATAACACTTTCTTTATTGTTCTATTTTCATTTTCAGCTCTGACAGATACATGTCAATGTCAGGTGGACTATGGGAAATTAGATGTCACCACTGACGCCAACAAGTGCACGTATGCTGTTTAATTTATCTGTTTACAAATGGCAGAATCCTATTTGAGTTGTATTTTATGAGTATATAGTCACAACCGGTTGGTCAATGATCATGAATAATCCAGTTTAGTTCAGTTGCGTAATGTGATCTGATCTGAGATTTAGACACTACATGCATTTAGTCTATTTTTATGGTTGTTTGGTTAAAACGTGATGGTTGATAATACAATAACTATACTGATAAATCAAACTACATCAACAAAAAAACAATGTTTAGGTATTGCAGGTTTAACTAGAAAGTTGAGGATGTGCTATTTAATTTAACAAAATGTTAGTTTTCAAAACTTCATTCATGTATAAATGTTTTATTATCTACTCTTTCTGAAAATAATATTTTTCAGGGCCTTGAAGAAAGAGCTAAAGTGTATGTTTGCTGCTTCGGCAACTGCCTGTGATGCTTCTACAGCTGCTACTACTAAATATACAGCTATCAAGACAATGGCAGAAGGCATCACAGACTGCTGTATGGACATTGTATTATTATACTTATAACAGCTCTTTCTATATCAGTTTCAGAGGAGGATCCATGTGGAGAGTGCTGGGGTGTGAACACCCTTTTTTACAATTATTTATTTTTCCTTTGTGGCACGACATCCTACGCTGTGTGCAACATACCTTTTGTAAACACTGAACGTGGCAGTCATCTTTTTTCTAATTCCTTTATGCGCCTCTGAATTAAATAATAATTAGTGCATGATATACATTACAATAAATAATCTGATAAATATAATACTGCCGTTATGTTTTATCATTATTGTCAAATGTTTATGTTTTTTGTTTCAGTTACAGGAACTGCCTGTGAATGTGAAGCCACTTTGATAAAAAGTGGAAAGGACTGCGCGTAAGATATTCATATAAACTGTAAATGTGAAGCCACTTTGATGAAAAGTGGAAAGGACTGCGCGTAAGATATTCATATAAACTGTAAATGAATAAGTTGATAAATACAAGAGTTGTCCATGATCCGAACACTGTTTATATATTTGAAGTTTATTTAGTGTACTTTTGGATAATGCTATTGGTGTATTTGAAAAAAATCTTCTTATTTGATTTCTTCTTCATCTTATTATTATTATTATATGGACAGTGTTATTTTGAATAAACTATTTGTTGTTAATATTCTCAGGACCTATGAAGATGCACTAAAGTAGTTTTTGTTATTCTTAGGGCCTACAAAAATGCACTGAAATGCTTGTTCGCCTCTCACGTGACTAATGACACGACCAAACCCTGTGATGAAGGAAGCTTCGCGGAGTATGTTAATGCAACGAAAGAGGAAGGACAGAAACTATCCAACTGTCGTACGTGTATTGAATCATATTTAGAATGAATATAGTTCTGTAAATAATATTTGTTTTTAAGTTGTAGGCATACAAAACTGGGAATTAACGTCAAAACAAATTGTATATATTATTAGATGAAGTTAGTTAAAATAAAGTTTTCTTTACCTAGGTTTTGAAGGTACCAAAAACCAAAGTATTGAAAATACAATTTAAATGACTAAATTGTCATTGTGATTAAAACTGTTTTATTATATAAGACAATGTCTAAAGAATACTTCAACAAAATATACGAGTGCTTGCACTCATGAATCACTGACAAAATGTGTTTATTCCTGTTGGCATTTTTGATTGTCGAATTCAAAACACTGAATGAAATTATTAAAACATTCATTATATTTTCTTATTGTTTTTATTTGTTTGACTATTTGTTATTTTTAGTTACTGCAACTTGCCAATGCCAAGCTTCGTATTACAGTAGTGACCTAAGTACGAATAACCTGAAATGCGAGTTAGTATTTTATTTTTATTTATTTTTTGTTTACTTTTAATTTTCCAACTTAATGTTTTGGACATACTTGGTTGTACTCAAAGAGATATTTTTAAACGCCTTTTTTATATTCACTCTGTTCAGCTGCTAAGGTTTATAAAAATGTTATTATATTGTTAAATTGGTAAATCTGTAGTAAGGAATGACAGAACTATTCAACATGCCATGGTCTTTGGTATACTGGTCAATGAAATAGTTCATTCATTTGTTGTAAGAGGAAATGCTAATAGGTTTTACTAAATAATTATTATAGTATGACTTCTTACATATACCTAACATAAATATTGACATGTGTTAAAAAGATAGTTTCTATGTTTACGTAAGTATACAAGGCAATGTTTAAAGACTATTCTGATAATGATAACCTTGATTCAATTGTATAATATAAATGTGACGGTTTATGTATATTCAAGGGTTCAGACACATGATGTGTTGCGTCAGGAACTAAAATTCATTCCCATCCAGCTAAAAACAAGGCTATATATATATACGTTTTGGGGCTTTTTGGGGGAGGGGGGGTAGTGGATTTGTGAGTAAAAGAGTTGAAACTGGATGGTAGCCAATGCCTCGCCAGTGATCAATACACCCACCAAAGCTAAAATTCCTGAAATTACAAAATTTACGATTTTATCTAAACAGAGCTACAGCTGCGGCCAAGGCATGTACAGCTGCTATAACAACCTCTACAATGAGTTGTGATGGTACTAGTAATCAGACAGTCATCGATACATTCATGGATGGTGTAAGAGAAGCAGCTATGTGTGGTGGTAAGTATCATAAAACTATTTATTAAATACCCTGTATTCATTGTTAGGTTTACTGCATTTCATTAAAACATTTAATACAGAACATCAATAGATAGTATACCACATGAATTGTGATAATAGAAAGCAAAGCAAAGTTTGCTTTATTTTACATTGATTTGTATCTTATTATCGGCTATTGAACGTTAATCATATGATCATTCTGACATATTTATTTAGAGGAAACCCACAGTAAGGGGTATTTTATATGCACCAACCACAGACAGGACAGCACATACAACGGCTTTTGATTAATCAGTTGTGGACCACTAGTTGGAATGGAAAATAGCTAAAACTTCAATTGGGTTATGACAATAGAAAATACAAATCATAATTTTATAAACATAACACCTGATTTAAATCAGAAACCATGGTTTATTAGTCTTCATTTGGATGGTTTTGAGATAACCATTAATGTGGGGGTTTTTTTCAGATTTTTTTCTGTTGTTTTTGCTACCAGACTATTGAAATCATTTTGCAATTAAAATAATTGGATTTACTTCCGCTTGATTGCATTTTTTTCTGAGTTTGTGGTCTATTTATGAAGTTTATTATTAAAATATTTTAAATTATAGGAAACCCTATAATATTCCTTTAATGCATATTCAGTTTAAAATATCCATAAAAAAATTGTTGCAGGTACGAACATAAATCACATCCCTGTGCTCCTGGCTGTTATCATGCTGACGTCATGGACTCTGAAATAGTCAACCTGTGTGGACTTTTGTCATTGAAGAAAGTTTCTGTGTTTTAAGAGATGTTTCACATTATATTTTAAAGATTGCTGTGATTTTGTTAATAACACAAAACGTATTTTCATGGACACTGAAATAGTCAACATGTTTGGACTTTTGTCATTGAAGAACGTTTCTTGTGTTTCAAGAGATTTTTCACATTATATTTTGAAAATTGGTGTAATTTTGTTATTAAGACAAAACGCATTGTAATAGATAGTTGATATTTTAATGGCATTTATTTATGTTTTAGGTTAAAATGTAGCTTTGAATAAGCAGATAAAAGTATAATTTAAATATTATTTAAATCATAATAGATAAGACATTACCATACTAAGGCCAAATATTTGATGAAAGTAAATAATTCACAAAATTTATCAATTCGCTTGTAAATGATAGTGATCTTTTTATGAAGAAATTAATTCTAGCTTAAACAAGTAACAACTAGAAATTCCATATAATAAAAAAAAAGTATTATTCAATATTTGATTAATTTATACTTAATTTATGGAACAAATATTTTGTAAGTGTAGCCCCCAGCCCCTCCTCTCGGCTTCTATAGGCCTGTTATGTACTATAAATATTATGTGTAAATATAAATAAAGTAATTGTCATTATCGTATGGGACATCTTCAGTGCTTTTTACTAATGTGTTTTTAATATTTTGTAAGCTATTCAGTTTTACTGAACACTCTAAGAAATTATTTCAAAGTGCTCTTACTTTCTGTCGTTTCATTTACGTATTTATTTAACTAGTGCCACATCAGAACTTGCTTTTTTATAATTTAGTATCTCTCATTGATTTAACCCTGACTTTGTTTTTTGTTTTTTTAATTTATTAATTGTTTATATCTATCTTATTAATGAAATGAAATCTTTGGATCTGATAATTTTTGACACAAATAATGTTTGGTTAAATATTATGGAATCTTTGTTACTGATACATGGTATATCTACATATCAATGATATCTAAATGATTTTGTATTTATTTATATTTGAAAAAAACGGTAACATTGCAAATAATTAAATTTGAAAAGGCAGGTTTTGAAAAGAAGTGTTTTTATGTGTATGGTTTGATATGGACAAAGGATCTTTCTTATCTATATTATTTATTTATTTAATTCCTTTTTAAAATTTATTTAGTATATTACTATTTAGTGTAATTTAAAATATATTAACACCAGTTTCTTGTGTTACGTTAGTAATTCTTATAAATTAAAATTATGCATGTAAAAACAGGTATTTCAACGGTTTTTTTTCAAATTTAATATAAACACTTTTTATGAATGTTGTTAATAATTTTAATTAATTAAAACAATTACTACAGAGTATTTTAAATAGTGAACATATTGGATACAATTAGCTGGCACATATATCTTTCAAATATAGTTGTAAGTAAAAAAATATATTTAACAGGATCTTAAAGTGCTTTCAACTGTTATGCGTTTTATAAAGCTCAGTAATGTAATTGAGAATATAATGTTTAGCATTATATAAATTTCATTAATGTTAAATTAAGTTATTTAAATCTTTGTTTTCATTACACTTCAAATAACAGTATATATTTTAAACATTGGTTTAGCATGCATGTTTTCAAAATAAATAACAGTTTTGTTTTGATAAAGATTTTTCATGCAGTAATAAAGATATTATTCAAAAAGTAACAATAAACACACTTTAATTATTATTTAAAAAATAAATAAACTTATATTAAACAGTCAAAAGTGTTTTAAAATGTAATTATTCTTCTCAGTGTTAGAAAGATCGTTTGGCTATTTAGAAAATATATCGTTTTGCGACGCTGTTCCCAGCAGCTGATGAAAACGATGGAAAAGGGTCATAGTATTGATGAAGTGCTTGACACAGAAATAAAATATTATGATCTATTTTCGTCTTGTGTTTTCTGTTTGGACTTGGTATATACCTCAGGAGCGGGTAGGGGGCGTAAAAATATTCAGTGGCGGTTCCAGAAAATCCATTTAGGGGCCCCTTTAACATTTAAAAAAAATGTAATAATACTTTCTTTAAATGTTATATAAATCGTAAAATTTAGGGTGTGAGACGTGTGCCCCCTAAATCCGTCATATATTTTTAAGTTTTTCAACTTTGGAATGGGATTTCATACGACCAAATTATAAAGGGAAAACATTGGTGGCTGTAAGAGGAGGGGGTTAAAACCCCTAAACCCACTTTGATCTAATTTTGCTCCATATAACTTTTTTTTTTATTATTATTATTATGTGTTCGTTGCTTTATAAGTTTTCCGGAGAAAGTTGTAAAAACAATCTGTGGAAATAAACACGAAGTGAACACAGGAGCAGATTCAGGAATTTTGGAAGAGGTTAAAAGATATTTTAAGAATTTTAATATTGTCGGGTGTACCAAAGTAACTACAAAATTACAATGGGGAAAAATTAAAATTGATGGCTGAAGTGGGATCCCATCTCCACCCCCACGCCCCACCCCGTATAAAATTCTGGTTACATCACTGCACATATGTAGTTTGTAAGATTTTAAAAAGAAAATTGTTATTGAACTTGTGTCAAGAGTTATGAGGTAGTAATCGTTACGATCAATAGTATTATTTATCCATTGTTGTGAAGCCAGTATTTTAGAGTTGGCTGTAGCGGGAGAGATAGGATGTCCGCATAGGGTGTGATGGGTCGTCAATTCGATCCTCTTCAGTTCACCAATTTGGGTTATTTCTTGTTCCAGCCAATGGTCAATAACTGGTGTGCGGGGGAGCAGCTATTTGGAAAAGAGTAGCCTAGGAGGCGGTAGCAAGTTTCCTCTAAAGAACGTGTATTCTTGCAGTAGCGGATCCATATGGGTACAGGAGGTCGGACACACACACCCTTTAGTCGTATTAAAAAAAAACATTAATATGTTTTGCGAGTGGAAGGAACCATTTTCCCCTCAATCCTATTCAGCCATCACATTTGGACACCCCCCCTTTCTGAAATCCTGCATACGCGCCTTGTTTGATACCTAATTGCCAACTTAATAGCTTGCGAAGATTCGTAATGTTGGATGTCATAAACACATTAATTAAGGAAGTTACATATTTATTCCCCTTGAAATAAAGACAAATTTACAACGGCACTCAATTGCAGTCGCTACATCGTTTTCTTATGCTACGGCCACGGCAATTTCAAGAAAATAAGCATACTGTATTTTTATAAATGGTAATAAAATTCTGTTGGAGACTACTTATACAGCAGCATTAATGGTGGCATTTAACTTATTTATCAGTGCTTTGTAGGGACGGGTTAAGAAATTTTGGAAAGGGGGTACAAAGATATTTGTTAGATTTCTAATATTGGAGGGTGTGTTCAAAGTTAGTTATGAGCAAATTATAATGGAAAAAAAATAAAGATTGATGACCGAAGGGGTGATTAATTCCACTCCACTGGGACCGCCACTGATATTTTATAAACATTTTTAATATTGAAGTGGGTCCAAAATTAGTTACGACCAAATTAGACTCCCCAGTGGAACCGCCTATGGGTAGAATGGCGGTTTATGAAGGCTATTACATAATGTATGGTATTTGCGACATATCTGTGATATACATAAGAAACCTCGCAGATGCCACGTGGTACCCTTAAATTAGCAGTGAGGTTTCTTTTTTCAATAGACATAACATTTCATGATTTATCATTTGAAATACCAGCCTAGTACGTAACCTGACAGGAATCGACCGTTTGACTCGTCGCACCTTAGATGAATGTTCTTCCACAAAGTTATGATTCCGAATTGAGTTCCAATTTAACTTTTATTCTGGACAGAAAGAACTTGAAACTCAGTTGTGTGCCCAGGACAACATGCTTGAACCTAGTAATGGTGAAGGAAAGTACAAGCAACCGTAGATGACCATGTTATGTTTAAAAAAGGGATGGCACACCGCTGACAAAGTGGCGGATACGGAAAATCGATTTAGGGGTCCAATAATATGATGCCGATTCCTCAGATTCTTTAACGTTAAAAACAAAGATAACAATTTTATTTAAATTGGAAAATTTAGGGGTTGGCAGAACCTTGGAGCCCCGCTCTAGATCCGCCACTGGGATTTTACGCTCATGGCGTATCAGCCATGCAGTAGATAATCTGAGTTATCTCCCTTACACCATTAAAGATACCGGAGTTCTCTCCCTGTTACAATAATGGAACACTTCAAACCTTAAGTGGATCCAAGCACGAAAATAAGTACAACCAACCAAAAATAGGGTTCAGGGCTGTATCTTGTAGGGTGAGGCAGAGCCCACGGTCATTTTTCCCACCTCTATTAGCTTCAAGTGCAATTTACTGGACAAAACATTCATACATAATCAAACCTTTATGCCTTATTTGAAAAACGTTAGTACAATCCTGGTGTGTGGGAAAAGGATGAGGATGTTAAGAAAAATTATAGGCCTAGCAAAGGGGGGTGGTGACAAGGGGTAATCGCCCCTGGGCGCATATGTTCTCTCCCCCCCTCCCATCACAATCTGCGCCTGCTCTGTACATTTCCATTAAGAAAAAGCACACTGCACGCGAATTGCTACACGTGGGGTTTCTTTGTTCCGTTTATTCGAGGTGTCAAGATTTTGTTGAAAGTATGGATATATCGACCTGTTCGCTGGTATGTTAAATTCTGTAATGGATATCTATTTGACTTCCCAAATAATGTTACTGCTATGAAATCCGTTCGCTTTTATAATTTGTAATTACACTGGGACTTTCCTATTTCACATTAAGATGCGATCAATGACTGTTTATACAGATACTTTGGCCCATTTTCGCATGACTGTTAACCTTGATTTACGGTCGTCCAGGGGCGTCAATTTTGGTGGACACATCCCCATTTTTTTGACAGGGGGATGCCTATATAATTATCCCCCCATCCACTTTTTTTTAGAGAAAAATAGAAATGGACTATTCAGGGGCACCATTTTAGGGACGGGGATGTTCCGTTCCCCCTTCCCACTTCCAGGAAGCCATTCCCCCTCCCCTCCCACATTTCCAGGAAGCGATTGTCACTCTAGGTTCAGCCTATTATTTTAACACGTATAAGCAGAGTATAAGCCATGAATCGAGGTGGAACGTTCTGAAACAAAAAAAAGCAAAGTAAGTTTTAGTTAACGACGCCTCTACAGCCCATTGATTTTTATTTTATCGGCTATTGGACGTCAATCATATTTATTTAGAGGAATCCCGCTGCCCCCACATATGTTACTCTTTCCGATAAGCAGCAAGGGGTCTTTTATATGACCGCCCCACAGACAGGGCAGCACATATCACGGCCTTTGATGAATCAGATTTGGACCACTGGTTGGAACGGAAAATAGTCCAAACTGCAAATGCGTTCTTAAACAACCATATTGATCTGGGGTATATCTATTTTTATACTAGTTTTCTTGACAGCAATAAATGGAAGGGCGCTGCGCCTGCCTCCATTTATTGTCGCCTCTCCACTTTTTGTCGTTCTATCCTAGTTATCGCTGCCCTGCCCTATTTTAATGATTTTTTAATTTGATTTTTTGTTTTTGTTTTTTTTATTGATGGTTGTGTTTTTGGTTTGGGGGTGGGGGTTTCACTCTTTTTTTCTTTTCCCCCTCCCCTTCTTTTTTATTTTATTTATTTATTGTTGTGTTTTTTGTTGGGTTTTTTATGGTTATTATTATTATTACTATTATTTTGTGTCATCTGTTCTATTAATATCCTGGATAGAACATAGCTTAGGCCAAACAAAACAATATCCTTGTTTCGGGTCACATGGATGATGAAAATTAGGGTGGGTAGGTAGGTTAATTTTTTGTTCTTACCATTATAAAATTGAAGTCGCATTTTATGGGCTCTGGAAACTACGGTCGATTGCGGGACCCGAACCAAGGTATTTTTTTTCATTTGACCTTACTTATAGTAGACACCAGATATTTGATTATTTGGTGATTGTTTTCCAGGTAGAATTACTTCTCCTGGTGTGCAGTATCCACATACAGTGTGTTGTAAGTTTCCTATCGTATTTCACGCACGTGTCACGTGTGCCTCGCATGTAGGAGTGTATCCAGTGGAAGTGGTGTAAATCATGGGAGTATAGGGAGGACGCATCACTACGTTTTGGACATGGGAATGCAGGCGCGGATGCAGCATTTTTGAAAGGGGGGGCAAATGTGATGGGTGAATAGGACAAGCGAAAAAATTGTTAATTTTCACATCCTTCCACTCAGAGAAGGTAAAAAAAAAAGAGAAAAGGTGGGTCCGGACCCCCTGGACCTTCCTCTGGATTCGATACTGGTATGCTTTTATAATTATAGCACCTCCACTTTTTGTTTCGAAAAATTGAAATTAACATCTTTTCCAGTATTTCTCTTTATGATATCAATATAACACTTAGCCATGTGGTCTTGGCGCAAATATACCGAAAGTTTATTAAATATTAAACTTTTAGCCGGAAGAAGCATTTCAAAAACCTTGGATCTTAAAAACAAATTAGAGGGCATTCTTCCTCTCCACCCAACTCCCACCCATTCCCGGCCCAGTGTCCCCATTTCCAGTAGGCCCTACGCCCGGCTTCGTTTCCCACACCCATTTCCAGGAAACGATTGTCGCCAAAGTCCAGCAGAGCTCTGACCCATCCCCTAAGTTAATTATGCAATTATGTATGTTGGAATCGATTACTTTGCAATTGTTTATCAATAATATATGTAAAAATAGCAAAATATGACACATTAATGATTGAGCACCTTTAAACATTTGCATAACCATTTAGCGTAAATATTCATTTTAGGAATCACCCCGAAGTAAATATTTAATTCTTTGTTCAACAATTCCAATTGAGTTTTAATTATTTTATATAGTTTATGTTTTAAGACTTTCATTAATAACATATAAAAATATGTATTGTAAAAATCCGATATAGAGTGCGCCTTGTTAAAATCATTATTCAACAGTTGCATAAAATTATACATGTATTTGGAATACACTGTTGTTTCATGTTACTTAGAAGGCAAACTGTTTAATTTCAGAACACGAAGATTGTTAAAAGACCTAACAGTCTGTATGAAGGTATTGTAAAAGATATTTTTAACACGCTGAGTATTAAATTTATGTATAAATGATTTTTTTTTAAAACAAAGTTGCAACCTTCATTCTATCAGCCTTGGCATATTAGCAGTTCTTGAATAGATGGATAATTCCATTTCATTGTTATCATCTTGCTTCATACATTACTTGTCTGTGTTGTTGTTCTCTCTATCTCTCTCTCTCTCTCTCTCTCCATCAAAGGCTGTGGTATGTGTTGTCCTGTTTGTGGGACAGTGCATATAAAAGACCTCTTGCTTCTTTTAGGAAAGAGCAGCGGGTTTCCTCTAAAAATATGTCAGAATGACCATGTGATTGACGTCCAACAGCTGATGATAAAATAAAACTCAATGTGCTTTAGAGATGTCGTTAAATAAAACAAAACTATTCTCTCTCTCTCTCTCTCTCTCTCTCTCTCTCTCTCTCTCTCTCTCTCTCTCTCTCTCTCTCTCTCTC
>JAULBS010138918.1:0-12858 GCA_032355785.1 Symmetromphalus regularis | reverse complement strand
CCCTCACAGAAATTATGATTTAGAACTGATACACATTGCTAATTATTTACTCTCTGGCCAAATGTATCAATGATTCTGATTCAATTGAATGATTCAATTAATTTTAAGAAAAAGCTCCCCATCACTTCTGTAGGGGTGTGATTATGGAGAGTGAAAAAGCTCCCCATAACCTTATTTTGGGAGTGATTTATAGCTCTCCTCTACTTTTCAAATGTGAAACCCCGTTATATGCAGGTCATACCCACCTCAAATAATCCTTCAACCAGTCGGAGGATCACAAGAAGGTATACGCTGACTGTCGCACATGCTGGTGTTAGAAGAGTCAAGACTGCCGTCGCAAATATGCCGCCTCCAAACAGGTATTTCCCTCCAAACTGGTTTGAGAGCAATCCTGAATAAAAAGTTAATTAAATTTTAGAAAAAAAAGAAAGGATTGTTTGTTTAATGCCGTCAGTGATTATGACATTATGTTGACATCACAGTGATTATGACATTAAGTTGATGTCACAGTGATTATGACATTATGTTGACATCACAGTGATTATGACATTATGTTGACATCACAGTGGTTATGACATTATGTTAACATCACAGTGATTATGACATTATGTTGACGTCACAGTGGTTATGACATTATGTTGACATCACAGTGATTATGACATTATGTTGACGTCACAGTGATTATGACATTAAGTTGACGTCACAGTGATTATGACATTAAGTTGACGTCACAGTCATTATCACATTAAATTGATGTCAGTGATTATATTATGTTGACGTTACAGTGATTATGACATTATGTTGACATCACAGTGATTATGACATTAAATTGACGTCACAGTGATTATCACATTATGTTGATGTCACAGTGATTATGACATTAAATTGACGTCACATTGATTATGACATTATGTTGACATCAAAGTGATTATGACATTATGTTGATGTCACAGTGATTATGACATGATGATGTCACAGTGATTATGACATTATGTTGATGTCACAGTGATTATGACATTATGTTGATGTCACAGTGATTATGACATTATGATGATGTCACAGTGATTATGACATTATGATGATGTTACAATAAACTCGCTTTTATTCTTACTTACCTCCAGGAAGCTGGGTGACAATGTAACCATAGAAGAAAGATGAAAGGATGTATCCCTGTAGTTGTAAACTCCAGTCAAAATCAGGAAGACTATGCTAGAAAAATAAAAAAATAGCAAATTAAATAGCAAATAAAAAAAAATAACCTTGTATAACTTGAATAAATGAAGGACTACCTCTATTTCTACAAAAAAAAAAAAAAAATTATAATAATAAAATTTAAACAACTTTACCAAGTCTACAATTTGGATAAAGGGAGACAACTATATAAATTGCATGCCGAGAGGGTTGGAACAGTTATGACTGAACTTGTAAAGACTAGCTGCTGATGTTTTCAAGGTCCTTTCAATATCATGCTTTATGGCAAAGATAACATCGATAGATAGAAAAGGCTCAGAATTCATCTATAGGTGTCCTGAATTTCAAAACCCCCCTCCTGTCTCTATCCACCCACCCCTCCCCCTATTTGCACTTTAGGTATGCGTAATGCTAAATATTTTCTGGCTACATCCCTGTAATGCCTTCTTGTTTCCAAATCCCACATCATCTAAAGATTCTAACATTGGAGGGGGTCTCTAGGGTTATTTACAATCAAATTATAATGAGAAATAAAAAATGGTAGCTGTAGGAGGGGTTTAAACGCCCTTACCCGTCCTTGGATCTGTCCCTGACTTACCACAGTAATATTATCACCCAGGTGAATTGTTCTATTCCTCGTCATGGCAACAATGGCTATGCTCAAATTCACCCTCAAAGCGTAAATATTTGCTGCAATAAAACGAAAAACGTTAATAATAATTACTATTTTATTTAATGTTTGTTTAATTAACCCCACACCCAACACAAAAACAAACGTCAGCTATTGGGGGGTGGGGGGTCACGCATTAATAATGAATGATAATGAAGGATGAGGTAAAGTACTGGGCTTATATACAAACTTTGGTTCTAAATATTTGAACACGACAATAACACACATGCCTACACAAATTGCATGAACAGTTATTTCGTTCGTGCATTGGTTATGCAAATTTATTTCGCATAACTGATTTACTGTTTGTGTAAAATTTGCTAAATGAAGTTTGTATATCATCTTTTCTCAGAGTACAAAAACAACTTGACTGATTTCTGACATGTTTAATTATAATTACATGTAACAGAAATTACAAATACCAGTCTAGTTAGAATACTTATGTTGGGAAGTGTAATATATTCTCATTTGTTGTTAGGGGTCGCCAAAGAGAATTCCTTTAAAATGTGGCAAATCAGAAATTGCGATGCTTACATTAATAAATGTTAGTCGGAAATCTTCTACTGATTATGGAGAACGATCAAATACATGTAATAAGCAAAAAATACTGTGTATACGTTTGATGTGTATACTGAAAATGTATATTTATTACAGTGCTCTTTACTTCAAAGTGACAATGGTTTTATTTATTAAAATTAATTTTAAAGTTGTTTTACCATTTTTTTCAAAACCGGTTATGTAAATCAAAATAGGTTACTATGCAAATTGTTTTGGCATAACCCATTTTCAGGTTATGCAGATTTTGAATTTGTGCAGGCCTGCATAATGAAAAATTATATATTAACATCACTTTTGTATTTTATTATTGGAGGGAAAAAAATGTATTTTGTAATTCATTATAGTTTCTTTATTGGGTAGACAAAAGTAAAGTCACTTTGCAATTTGTGATTAAACATTAATGGTAATATCACTTTTGTACTTCACTTTTTGAACATGAAGAACATTTGTTTTATTAATTAGAGTCTTCTAGTTATTAAATACAGTATCAAATGAAATTAACTGGAATACTCTATATAATCAGTTTTCCTGTGAATTAATATAAATTATCCTATAAGGTATGCAAGATCCCATTTCATTTATATACGAATCACCTTACTGTGTACCTTTAGAATTTATAATTGTTTATGGTAAATTATTTTATTTTTGGGGGACAATTTAGAGATACTCTTTCAGGAGGGTAGAAAAACAATTGAATTTTGTTTTTTTTATGCCAGACCAGTACCAACCAAAATATACTTTGGTAATTACTTTTTACTTAGTCTGTCAGTCTATATCTACAGCTTAATATCGACATTATTGTAATACAAACTACTTCTAATGATCACCCAATGTAACCAAAACATGTAGAGATCACACTATTTTTGTTTTTATTGCAGCTTTTGTTTGCTTTGCGGTGATAATTGGGAAAATATGTGAAGGAAACTGTAATGATGTATATGTATTTAAAGAAAAAGAACCGCCCTGTTTTTGTTTATATATGTAACATAAATGTGTCATTAAATAAAACTGATATTTGTTTATATTGTGTTCGTCAAATGCTCTAATTAACGAGTTACACATGTTTTAATAGATTAAAATGATGTTATTTGTTGTCCATTAATTAAAAATCTTTTAATAATAAACTATACAAATAGAACAGTTAAAAAATTAATATATTTCTGTAATTAAGTTCTCATATTTTATTCTACGATTTTATGAGAATGCAACTTTAGCCTCAGACTGATGATTTTGATTCTAGTTAGCTATTTTAAGTTTGATAATGATATCACACAAAATGTGTAAAATATGCAATAAATCATTACCACAAGATATATGGGATGATATATTATATATAATTATGTGTTACTGCTTACAGTCATTCCACAAATTATGTTGTTTTGCCTAGTGCTTGTTTTTTGTCTTAAAATATTTTAAAATTCAAAATAGCTTAAGTGGCAGACTTCATAAAAATGTAAAATAAAAAGATGTGATAAATGATGATAGTGAAAAAATATATCAAAATCTGTTTAACGCTTTGATTAATACTTTTGTAGTAAGATGCCACTTTTTGTAACTTCCTTGGGTAGCTGCTTAAAACAGGTATACTGTTGTTCAAAAAAGTATCTCTGCACAAGGAAGATATAAAGGGAAGTACATGGAAAATCGTGCTGTATATCCTGCACCATTCCTACAGTGTCAACATCATCTTTCAACATCCCTTTACCAAACTCCTTGATATGCCCTTGATTGAGTATAGACATTAAACAACACTTATGAAAATATAATTTAAAACTTTAATGCAATTTAAAAACATCTACAATCTTCATATTTGTGGCATGGTGCGTGATGATGCTGTAGGCCGGAAGTGTGCAGTGACTGGGTATTGTGGGTGAGATCCACATTTCTGCCAGTAAGTCGTGGCTCGGTTAAAACATTCACTCTGTTCAGAATCTAAAGATTAATAGAACATCCATTAAAATTAAACTATTAATTTATTGGCAAATTTACAATAAAATAATCTTAAATGTTGTTATTTGCCATTGGCTACTTTCTTCATTTAGCTGAATTATTATAAATAATGCGTGACTGATCTAGGCTTAATTGAATAGATGTGTGTGTGAATCCTGCTAAGCCCAAATCCTCACAGAATTTGGGTAAATGGACATGACTAAATTGCATGCTTGATATACTATGCAAGGTTATCCCAGAATGGATTCAGTTCATTTATCTAACTGATATAATTCAGTTGTATATCCAGAACCATATTAAACCATGACCGAGCCCTAGGTTTTTCGGTAGGCCTAATTCGGACCCCAACCATCTGGGTCCAGGTGTTGATTGTGAAAATCTTTCTAAAACAGCATGATTTATTTTTCCTTGCATCACACATATATCAGCAAGGTCAGAGACACCAGACAACGATATATGTATCTGTAACAGAGTGTTTCTTTGAGTGCTTTCCGGAGTCCTTGGAATATTAAAACTGAAGAATCAACTTACCTTCAGACTAATATGAATATTTCACATGTTATTTAATTCTGATCCATAACACACATGTATAGGCCTATGATTGATTATTTTACACAGTATGCGTGGACATGTTTGTCCCACTTTTTTGGTCAAGTGCATTAAATGAACAAAGGTAATTTTAAACTAAAAATAAAATTGAGTGGAGTGGCATCTTCATGCACTATATCATGTACATGTTCAAAACACTGTTACCTGTGCTCAGATTTGTTGCTCCCCAAGCATCAAAGAAAAATGTCTGATCCAGTGTCAAGTCTGCAGGACAGCGTTTGATTTGAATCCAACACCCACCTCCAGCTGTCTTTGTTTTACCTATAATGTATTGAAATGATAATAATAATACAGAATGAAAATTCATCAGTAAACCACTGATCTGTGGGATGGTAAAGATTTGTTATAGGGAACAAAAACCACTGATCTTTGGGACAATAAAGATTTGTTATAGGGAACAAAACACTGACCTGTGGGACGGTAAAGATTTGTTATAGGGAACAAAACACTGACCTGTGGGACAGTAAAGACTTATTTAAAAAAAAGACCACTGACCTGTGGGACGGTAAATACTGGTTATAAGGAACAAACCACTGACCTGTAGGACGGTAAATACTTGTTATTGGGTAGTCAGTGTGAGACCCGCACCACTCCCATTCATCTCTTGCACGGGCCAGGCATTTCTGTTCATTATGGAGAGCACCATGGCTCTCTGCATACCCGTCACGATACAGTGCACCAGTTTCATGATGGATGTGGTGTTTAGGACAGCCATAGTCAGCAAAGTAGCAGCCTGTACCCGCAACTGTCATTGCACCTATATTGCAAGACAAATCATTCCATTAGAGATTGAACCTGCTTTAAATTTTACAAATCTGAAGGTGAGACGTATGAGCTATATTATGAAAACATTTATTACTATATAAAGTATATTACTAAGACGTTTTTCATTTCATATTCTATCCATTAATGTCACAAGGTCAATGATAAAATTAAAATAATAAATAGGCTAAAATGGAATTTCAGTTTTATTTAATTTCCGTCAAAATGAATGTTAGAAGTGCCGTAATTTTGAGAGGAAAAAATCCACAAACACGCAGATCCATGGTTTTTTGGGGGATCTGAAATCCTTTTTGACACAAATTTTATTTTTTTCCCCATTATAATTTGGTCATAATTAGTTTAGACACATCAACATTAAAAGTCTTTAAAATTCCTTTGGATACTCTTTCCAAAACTATTATTTAAAAAAGTATGGCTGAGCTACCTGTTGGTCCGAAGACGGTAGTGACTGTGTGTTGACTGGGAGATCCACAGTACTGCCATTGATCAGCAGCTCTTGCTAAGCAGGCATCCTGATCCGTCCCAGTATTCTGATGCTGCTCACCAAGCGTGTCCCTAATTGTCCCATTGACTGGATGTTGTGGACAACCAGTTATAATAAACCAACAACCTGTAAAATACAACATTCTTAGGTGTATGTATTTGCAATGGTATTCCGTGAATAGTTTATTCTGAGTGCAATGTAGTTTGATGTGGAAAACAAATACTACCTCATTGATTAAAACTGGAGCAAGAATTTCTCTCTCATATTAAAATTTACAGAGGATCCTTGGCAATACATTCAAGAGATACATGTATCGAGGAGGAAAGAAAGAAAGGATTAACGACATCCCAAACTCATGGCTTTCAGATGAAACCCTCTACCACCACATCAGCTACTTTTTCTGAACAGCAACATGACATTTTGTTTACCACAGATGGCCTTTTGCTAAACCAGCTGAGACCACTGACGGGAACGAAAAATAGCCCAAATGGTTTCGTATTCCCTGAAGGATTCAATGTAAAGTTAAACCGACATCAAACTTATTGTTTTAAAATGAAATAATAACGATGTTTTCCCATCAAGTGTGTCAGATCATAATAAGGAAATGCATCTGACATCATTTTAGTTGATGATGTGGGCCTGGAGGAACCGGGGGCTCAGACCCCAACACCCATACTTTTTTTGTCAATGTTTAATATGGTTAAAAATGTTTCAGGTAATAAGCCGAAAACACACCAGGATCACTATAAAGAAAGTTAACATTTTAAAGTTTTCATTGTGCGGCACTCACGGTTTCACACAACAGATTTTATAAACCCATAAAAATTAGCCACACCCCACACACTGAAAATCCGTCCTACATTACTGTGATGTCATATATCATAGAATTATTACTGAATGTCTACCCTAAAAGTTTTTGTAAGATTGAAATCAAGAGACTTTGGAATACTAGTAGTTAACATGATGAATCAACGTTAGACACATATGATTATTCCAGACTTGTAAATCTCAGGATTTATTATATTTAGTCCTGAACAAACGGAAATATATGATTAGTTAAGATTTTCTATTCTTGGAAATCTCAGGATGAATTATATTTGGTCTCGACTCGATGGACACGTATGCTTATTTAAGATTTGCCATTCTTGGAAATCTCAAGATTAACTCTATTTGGTTCTGAACCAACAGACATATGATTAAGTAAGATTTTCTATCCTTGGAAATCTTAGGATGAATTATATTTTGTCCCAAAACAGATATATATAAATGATTATTTCACACTCACCATACTTTGGAATCTCAGGGTGAATCAGGTTTGGACCTGAACCATCAGACAGATATGGTGTTTTTGGTGTCGTGGTAGCTGGAGCCACTGTTCCTGCACAAGGCGCTGGGTTAGTCGATAGATAGTGGGTGTGATGCTGACCTAGCAAAACAGTATAAAACAAGATTAGCAGAGCACAATTATGGAAAACATTTTTTTAAAGAGACATTGTTTCCACATCTTAAGAGCGCCATACTAATTCTGTGAGAGCTACTGTGTGATATAGATAAAACAGATAAATAGTTAAGGAGATCATATGAAGTCACATGTATATAAATCCTTTGGCAAGTGTGTGCCTAGGTCATTTGCATCCCACTACTGGTTATCTGTGTTAAAACATGGCGGCGATACTTGAAAATTGCGTACAGGCAATCGGTGGTATTCATTGTTATGGAAAATAAGGTTTTAAAAAAAATTTAAAACTGCATTTGTGCTTTTATTATGCAGTAAGAAAATATGTTATAAGAAGGAGAGATTGCAGGTTTAGTATAAAGTGAAATCAAAGAGGGTTTTTCATTTTATTATTATTATACATGTTGAACTGCAAACAACATGAGTGAAAGTAATGAAGACTTGCCAGAATGTAAATAATATGGTCCTGTGTGATGTCTTGGTCCAACGCTAGCAAGACTAATTGGCTGCGAGACGTTCAAGCTATTAGCCCAATCGACTGCCAGGCATCGCAGACGGAAATCATAATTCTTAGGAGACCAAAAATCTGTTTTAGATCGTGCCTGAAACAGAAAAGGTTTTATTATTTTATTTTTTTTCCCCATTTAAAAAAAATAAATTCTTAATGCTTTAGGCAGTCTCAAATGGTGATTTTTACAAAAACAAAATATTGTTTTTTTAATGGCTAATGACTCTTAATTATAAGGAAATCATGACTAAAATAGAATGGTTTGTTTCTTAATGGGCAGGAACAGTCTTAACTGGAAATAATTACTGAAACAGGAAAGTTTGTTATTAATGACTTGCAACTATTTTAACTGGAAATTGTTACTAAAACAGGAAAGTTTGTTTCTAAGGGGTAGCAGTAGTTTAAACAGAAGATCATGACACAAAATAGAAGTTTTTTAAGGGCTAATTACAATCAGATGGTGAGTGAAACAGGAGTTTGTTTTTAACCGAAGATTGTGTTTGAAACAGTAAGTTGTTTTAATAGGAAATCTTAACTAAACGAGGATAGTTTTCTTAATAACTTTTAACAGTATAACTTGTATATACCAATAATTTCCCAGTGCTGTAGCTAGCATTAAGGCAGATAAGGCAATACTTATAAAACTACAAATCTACTTTATACAGCGGGGCCTTCTTCAGATCTGCCTCATCTGTTTTCAGCCTCTGGTTCCTACTTGTCGTAATTAATGGACTTTTCATTTCTCTCATTTGTTCAGGAATTTGGTTTTTCTCTACAGTATTTCAAATTAATAAGTTAGGCTGTCAGCTAAAAAAAGGTAAGCAAAGCTAAAGGGGTTCTATGATTACCTTAAAGTTGTCATGTGCATCAACATATTTCCAATGGTTTGCATTGCTGCTGATTTTGCTGAATTGTTTTCCAGGCTCATTGTAGTAGATATTATCATAAATCTGATTACCTAAAAATAATCACCACCATTTTATGAATTCACATTTTCTGGTAAAATATATGTTACACTGCATTTAAAAAAAAATTAAAAATTTATTTCGCTGAATTGATTTCATCAGTCAGTTATTTTCAAAACAAGACAATTAAATCATTACTAATGTATGAATGCTTATAGGCGAATCTAAAAAGAAGGGTGCAAATTCTTTATTTTTCCTTTGTTGTAAAACATTCACCGCTGAATGCACTACCTTTTTCTGGCAAATAGTGTACGTCACACCTCTCCTTTTCCTGTATTCACTAGTGATATTTATTATTTAATCAAATTAAAAGTACACTCGTTATGATAAACAACATTACATGGGAACTCATTTTGTAATATTTATGTAAAGGTGGTATGGTGGACATAAAATGTTGTACCTTCTGGAGCATTTGGATTCTTCTGATCTATTACAGCAAGTTCTGGGTACCTCTCTCTCCATAGCTGGCTAGTGTATGGGACTGCCTGGAAAACGAAACCACCAGCTTCACTGGATTATTCCACCAAACAGATATACATGTAACAATAATTACTGGTATATACATTAATTTTATTATATATGAATTTATATTTCATTCATTCATCCGTCCATCCATCTGTCCATCTCATCTGTCTGTCTGTCCATTCATCCATCTATCCCTCAATCTGTCTGTCCATTCCATCCATCCATCCATGTCCGTATACATGTCTGTATCTTTATAGCTAAGTTTGTCCAGCTGTGTGTCTTTGTCTGCCGACCTATCTGTCAAGCTATCTGTATTGATATTTAAAATTTACCTTGAGACGTGCCTGTAGTGTACCATTATGACCGTCGCCGTTGGGTAATCCTCGCCCATCAACTTGAAGTGATGAAGAAGTTGCATTATAGAAGACATTGTACCGGACGATGTTGTTTCGGCCACCACCAATGTTCATATGAATTTCATTCTGTATAACATTATCTGATGTAAATTTTTGTTTTTCTAATGTTATCTTTTGTAATTTGATTCTACATGATACGATTAAAGTAATTTGATTCTTTACAACATGATCTGATGTAATGTTATTCTATATAACACCTGATGTACTTTCATTTTACACAACATAATCAGATTTAATTTTATTCTATATCACATGATCTGATGTAATTTCATTCTATAAAACATAATCTATTGTAATTTCATTCTATATATATATGATGTAATTTCATTATATATAACATTACCTGATGTTATTTCATTCTAAATATATGATGTAATTTCATTCTGTATAATGATCCGAGTTAATTTCATTCTATATAATGATCTGATGTAATTTCATTCTATATAACGTGATCTGATGTAATATTGAAACTTGATATCAAAGAGTCTTACTTAATATATCAGTAGGAATTCCAAACAATAAAAAGTGATCATTTTGTAAGCATGTTAAATAATTGTAGTTTTTCCAGTTGTGTGGATAATTCTATAAGAAAAGAAAGCTGACATAATAAGAGAAAGCTGACGTACATGGTAGAAGACGTTGTGTTCAATCAAGACACTGGAGTATTGGTCGTCGAGCATGATGCCGCGGACTGACGAACCTGGCCAAAACCTCAGTGTGTGGTGGATGTGATTGTACCGAATGACATTACCTCTCTGAAACATTGCTTAATTATTATAAAGTAACATAGGGAAGGGGTAGACACAGGAATTTTGGATGAGTGTGGTCCAGGCCTGTAGGACAGATTTTCAAAGTGGGGGATGGGTCATTTTTCAAAGTGGGGTGCTTTCTTTTATGTGTATAAAATGTTAGTCTAGACTATATTTAAAAAAAAGAGCTTATTTAAGGGTGTTCAGGATTTTTGAATAAAAGTTGGTATCCAGTCATATTAACCTATTTTGGGGGGTGCTGATTATGAAAAAATAGGATACCAAGCTGAATTTTTAGTTTTTGACCCTCAAAATCGAAAAACACAATGACTGCCAAAAATTGTTAGTGTTTCTGACTAAACATTTCACCTTGCAAAAGTATTTCCAAATTATTCCATATGTCACCAAATTTGTACTTTAGGATGAACAAATTTAATAAAAAGACATTTTAAAAACAAAATGGCCACCAAATAACTGAAAAATCTATGTGCTCACTATTCTATTCAGCATGACGCGAACAACAAATGGTTTAGGGTCAAGTAGTATATACTAAATAAAAGTTTATGATCTGCTGGTTATTATGGTATATAGTAATGAAGGATTAGTACAATTAATCAATGACTAAACCATCATTTAAAAACCACACCCCATTTCTTATTTCGCCAGCCCATAAAATTCCCCAATTTTTATATTTTCTTTTTGACAAACCCAAATCAACTGTAAGTGATATATTTACTACCTCCTTTTATTTTGCATTATCATAGCTTTCATTTGGTACCAAAATTAGCTACATAGCATTAAAACATAACGAGATATCATATTTTGAACATTGGTCATAGATGTAATAATTTGGAAATACTTTTGCAAGGTGAAATGTTTAATAAGAAAAACTAGTGGTTTTTGATGGCCATTTTGTTTTTCGATTTTGAGGGTCAAAAACTAAAAATTCAGCTTTGTATACTATTTTTTCGTAATCAACACCCCCAAAATAGGTTAATAGGACTGGATACCAACTTTTACTCAAAAATGCTCTAGCCGGTCACATTTTCAGAGATATACTCTAGACTATGTATTGTGCAAAACCACGAATCTATTCCCAAAATAAAAACTGACCAAAAAAAATGCGTGGGAGGGGGGGATGGGCTGAGCTCCAAAAGGCCTGTGGTCCAAATGTACTGTAAGTATTTTTAATGTATGAACATATGTATGAACATATTAACATTATTTAAAGAGATACTTTAAGATCAAACGAAAAGTAAGCAATTTAACATCTTCTATATTGAATATATTATATAGTATTAAAAATTAATTTATATATCAATTGATTTGGTTGAATGAAATCATTTAATTATGTTTAAAAATGAAAACCAAAAATAAATAAAAAGTTTTAAAATATAACTACATTCGATAGTTGTCGATAGTTATCGGTATAGTTTGTATCCTGATTTTTCTCATTCTGATAATGCCAAACATTTCCTGTGAAAAGCTATGCTGCTTTTACGTGCAATGTAAGTCATGCTATTTTGAAAATATTTTAATAAGCTGTGCATAGATAAAATTTAAAAGTCTAAAACATTATTTGATAAATTTTATTTGGTATTATTATTATTTTAATCTCATCTGTTTTAGTATTGTGTATAGATAACATGTACAAATTAACCAAAAATGGTATTATGTTTCTGTCCTATTTAACATTTGATAGTATACACAGACAGATTCAGGTTACACCCCTCACATCCCACCCCCTACCCACAACACTTAGACACCAATTGTTATTTTCTATTATAATGTGTTTATAACTAATTTTGGACCCAACTCTTTCAATATTAAAAATCTTCAAAATATCTTTGGACTCCCCTTCCAAAATTGAAGGCTCCACCCGAGTTTGATATTCTATTTATTTACCCTGACCAAATCTGATTGTGCTGCCATTTAAATTTCATTTGTGCATAAATCTTAATACTTAAACACTACAATGTCATGCAAGCTTTAATGCAAGCCTACAAGAATATAGTCACTTCTGCGAAATTATCTTACATTACAGAAGTACAGGC
>JAULBS010138907.1:0-12858 GCA_032355785.1 Symmetromphalus regularis | reverse complement strand
AAATATAAACATTTGATTTGTCCATAGAAATACTTCATTCAACTACTTACATAACCACTGCATCTCGCTTATTATCATTATTTTAAAAATAATAATTAATTATGCTTTTGGACAAATAATTTGAAAAAAAAAAATTCTTTGAAGGTGTGACGTATATATTTTGAGTAACGTGATGGACATTCCCCGTTATCTGTTATTTTAAAACTTCTGAGTATTTTTATAGCTGCAAAACAATTTGAAAATTGATCGACTCCACATGGAATTCCCTATACCATGGTTTAGTTAAAATGTCTTGCGTGATATGAAAATGAGATCTAGTATAACAAAATTAATGCATATAAGTTTTATCTGTAATCAATATTTATACCACAAATCCTCTTAAATTCTGTGGGACTAACCCTTTAAATAACCATCCATTTACCTGAGCTGCTACCGTGTGAGAACGGGTAGGAAACAACTTGGTAATGCAAGCCGTTTTGAATCCCTCATTAGCCAATCCAAATGCAGCTCTCAGTCCAGCTCCGCCTGCCCCAACAACGACAGCATCATAAGTGTGGTCAATCACGGGATAGTCACGTGAAAGCTAAAAATAGCATTAGAAATTTAGTTAATGTTAATATCCATACGTTAAAAAATATATCAACTTGTTGACTAATGAATACAAATTTCTACTCCTATTATATTCATAATCAGTTTGTTTATAAAATATATTTAAGGAATGTGATGTAGCTCAAAAGGTTGCGTATCCACGTGTGAACCGGCCGGTCGTCGGATCTATCCTTCTTAGCGGACCCATTTGCAGTCTGGGCTATTTTCTGTTCCAACCAGTGGTCCATAACTGGTTTATCAAAGGCCGTGGTATATAAAAGACCCCTTCCTGCTTATCGGAAAAAGTAGCCTATGTGGCTGCAGAGGGTTTCTTCTAAATACATGTCAGAATAATCATATGAATGATGTCCAATAGCCAATGATAAGATAAAAATCAATGTGTTCTAGAGGCATCATTAAAAAAAAAACTTTACTTTAAATATATTTAAATAAAAACACTTTTGTAACAATGTTGAACATTACATGAATATATTCATTAATACACATTTATTCTGACAAGTCTTAATAAAAATACTGATCATCTGATAACCATATTTTACATTTAATCTGCTGAATTGATGAAAAGTAGAATTAATAGTAATTTTGACTCCACGTATTCATATATGGCTTGATGCTATCTAAAGCTCTATTACCTGTGCAGAGCTAGAAACTTTAGTGTTTGCATTTCGGCCATGAACTTGGAACTGGAATTGTCTAGAAGTTGTTGCCAAGGGTTTTACTAGGTTACCCAACTGAAAAAGAAAACACAAGTTAAAACAACTGTACACTAGATATTATAATCAGGGCTAGCTCTGGCACAACAGTAACATTCTCCAAATTATCTTTTAAAATGTCAAAAAATTAAAAGTCAGGCCTGCTCAAATTCAAAATCTGCATAACCGAAAAATAGGTTCTGCCCAAAAAATTGCATAACCTATTTTCGTTAGCAAAATCTTTTTTTTTAAATTGGAGAAACAATTTTATTTAGCCAATTTTACATGAACGATAAATCGGTTATGCGAAAATACATTTGCATAACCAGTGCACAAACGAAAAGATCATTTGTGCATGGGTGAAAGTCATTTTTTTTCTACACTTAAATGGCTATTATTAAAAGAAATTATTTCGCCAGATTACATTAAAATTCACCAACTGGCAAATTTGGTGAGTGGCAGAGCTAGCCATGATATTCATCGATATAACACATTTTTAAAATTCAGGGGCATATGATAAATCACAGCAGTCCCTTCCATTTAAAAATCAGAGGCGAGCAATTTACGACACATCTGAAAATCATTAGTGCAGTTTCGCTGATTTTAGCATTTTTCTGGATAAAATGAAATAATGGAAAGTGAGCTCAAAAACACTGGCTTCTTTTCATTTACATCGGCTGTTTGGGCTATTTTTCCCATTCCAACCAGTGGTCCACAACTGGTTCATTAAAGGCCATGGTATGTGCTGTCCTCTCTGTGGGATGGTGCATATAAGAGACCTCTTGTTGCTTATCGGCAAGAGTAGCCTAAGTGGCGGCAGTGGGTTTCCTTTAAAGTATTTCAGAACGACCATATGATTGACGTCCAATAGCCGATGATAAGATAAAAATGAATACGCTCTAGAGGCGTTGTTAAATAAAACAGACTAGTTACAGCTTAAAAAATTTCACTTGCCAAATATTTATATTTGATACACATTTTGTCAATTTTCAAATTCACGTGTTATTTGTTTAAAATTGAATTAAATAATTTATTAGTTTAAATACACACATGCAGCCCCCATTCCTGTTTTAAATAGTTATTTGGTTGCATTTTTATGTGCACATACACAGTTCATTCGGGAAACATCAGAAGAGTTCGAACTCAGTAGCTTTGTTGTAAGTTGCAATAACTCTGCCTTTTCCATTACTTACCATCCATTCTGTACACTTCAGATGATTTCGTCTCTGGCAATATCATAATTTGCAATATCATAATTTGTAACATTTGTTCAATTTATCTGGCTAACTGAAAATGAATTTTGCTAAAGAATTTCTGACCAAATTAGCGAAACTGCTAATGATTTTTACAGTCCAGCTTATTTTCTCAGAAAATTACCCTGCTAATGTTATGTTGAGTACTCATTATCCTAATGCAACAAATGCTGTGTCACTTAAAAAATCATGTTCAACACAATCTCTGTTTTTAATGTCCTGTATTCACCTTTGCAATCCCCTAGGGTGTTGTCAAACTAACCTTTACTTTCCTTTCCAAGTAAACAAAAACAACAATTTGATAATAATGGCTGGATGACAAATGATATCAGTGGGGTGAGAGAATTTTGCTCTTAAATGTGTTTTAATACAGTTTATTCAATATTATTGTGGTTATAGGGGTAAAAACTATATTTTAAAACACGTGAAATATCAATGTGACCTTACAGAGAAAGTTCAACATGAACTTCAAGGTCAGATTACAAGGCTGCATGTATAATTATTGTATTGTGAAAGCCTAACATTATAAAACAGAATGCAAAGAAAGCATAAATTAACTGATAACTAAATCATAAACTTATTTAATGAAATGTAATAACATTTTAAAACCAATACCAAATTCTTAAGTGCAGTCTTTGATGCCAGCTTTGCCGAAACTCCTAACAGCGAAGCCATCTTTTACCGCAGGTCAAGGTCACTATCTCGCCGGAACCGGAAGTTATTTTGTAACCTTAAAATTGATCAAGAAAAACAAAAAAGAGCCTGTATTTTGATATATTTTATTTTGTATTATGTTCTAATTATAGAATGACATAAATGTCACAATAGACAGTGAGTTCTCGTGATGATTTAATCATTTTTATTGATATTTTCTTTATCAGTTACTATTTGTTGTATGTTCCACCTTCTGAGGCAAGCACCATTATAAAAACAACCAAAAGGGAAAAAGCGTCTTTTAATCGAGTAATTTATATTATTGTAAAATGTTACGTCTTTTAATCGAGTAAAATATATGTTATTGTAAAATAAATTATTGTCTTATTTAAATATTTAATGTACTGAAGGGCATGCACCTGTAGATAATACAATTTTATTTAAAAAGGTTTCCTCAATTTAATAAAATTTTATTCTACCATAATGACCCCAAAGTGACCTTCAGAGGTCATAATGGAACTTCATGACAAATAATAATTCATTTTGTTATTGTAAGTCATTATTATTATTTGTAGGTATTTATATATATATATGTATATATAACTTATGGAAATATGATCTAAAATAGAAGAAAAATTGTTTGACCTATAAATGACCCCAATGACCTTGATAGGTCAAGATGACATTTTAAAAACTTTAGCCTACTGAGGGGAAAATTAGGTCAGTGGAATGTTTTTTAAATTGTAGGATTATTTTATAAATTTTTGGTTGCACAAACTTTTTGATTTCTTAATAATTAATACAAAGTGTGAGAATTTGATGGCTGGAATAACATTTCCTGTTAAATTGTTTTTTAAAAAAACACATGTGTACTGGATAGCTACAAAATGTGTTTTATTTACAGCACTACTAAAACAATGTACATATCACTTTCCTGATAAACTGGTAAGCAACATAAATTTATGTCGTTCTCCCTGCAAAAGGGTTAAACAATGTGCTTGTGTGTGGTTAAAACAAAACTGCTTTCTTTTATCAACACATTAACTTGTTATTGAGACAGGGTGGGTGCAGTAGGAGGGTCGAGGGGGCATTTGCTCCATTCCAATAATCTGCGGAATAAACAATGTCTTTTTAAGTAAATAAATAAAGTTTGTTTTATTTAACGATGCCTCTTGAGCACATTGATGTTTATCTTATCATCGGCTATTGAATGTCAATTATATGGTCATTCTGACATGTTTAGAGGAAACCTGCTGCCGCCTAATAGGCTGGTCTTTCCGATAAGCAGCAAACAGTCTTTTATATGCACTGTCCCACAGACAGGACAGCACTTACCACAGCCTTTGATGAACCAGTTGTGGGCCACTGGTTGGAACAGAAAATACCTCAAACTGAGAAGGATCGATCTGACAACCAACAGCTTCACAGGTGGACACTACCATTTGAGCTTTATCCCGCTCCCAAATTGTGGCATCCTTTGTATCTTTTGCATTCACTGAGTAAATTGTAGACGCCCTTCAAATGACTGATGGCACCCCTATTCAGACTTGCCCCCTCTTAATATTTAAACGGCTACACCGGCCATGTTGGGTACAAGTATAGTAGGTTTTTTTATTCTCTTTTTTAGTGATGATGCATCGTGATAATGTTGAGAGGTTTCATGATGTCATCATGCTGAATGATGAGGCTAAAGTTCTCCAGATGTTACATGAAGGAATTGACGTGAATTCCGATCTCAACTTCAGATCTCCTCTAGGTATATTTATAAAGTTGAATCCTCTTTAACATGGTTCTCGTGGTAATTAAAAAACTGGAAAACTTTTGAAATCTGCAAAATAATTTTCAAGGGCCATGAAAAGTTTAGAAATTTGGTTTAAAACTGAAAATACATGGAAAAGTTTTGAAATTTCCGCATCGGCTGAGATTTTTTCAGTCATGCTTATAAGAGTGTGAGTGATCACTTCTTGTGATGCATTATGTTCCTGAAAACCATGTTTTTCACCATTGAAAGTCTTTGATTTTTTCCTCCCTAAAGAGTTTAAGCTCTGTCTTTTTATTTAGGTAGAACATTCAGTTTTTCCGGATTTTAGTTTTAGCTCATGGCAGTATCATATATATGTACATTTTCACAGTCTATTTGTGTGTAAAAAGGTCACTAAATTTTTCAAAAAGTTATGGAAATGTTTTGAAATTTGATTCTTGGAAGTCTGCTGGAACTCTGTCTTAATTGCATTGACATCCATAGAAACCGGTCACCACTGATCTCCAATAACCTGTCTTAGAAGGGCAGATCTCAAAACGTAAGAGTCAGATTCACTACTTGTGTACATACTGCAGTTTACCTTTGTAGGGCACCTCGGTATTCCAGCGGTAGAACATCGCACTCTCAAGCTGACGACAGCGGTTCAAAACCCATTGTACACACATGACTGTCTAAACCTAACTATTTGTGTTTGGTTGTAGGTACTACAGTTGAATATGAACACACGTGACTGTCTAAACCTAATTGTTTGTTTTTAGTTCAAGGTACTACAGTTGAATATGTACACACGTGACTGTCTAAACCTAATTGTTTGGTGTTTTGTTATAGGTACTGCAGTTGAATATGAGAATACCTCAATTGCAAGTCTGCTCATTAATCACGGAGCTGATGTCAACAAAGCAGATAAGTTCTTAAAGTTTCCGCTAATGACTGCAAGTCAGCGTGGTAACTTGGAACTCGTACAAATGCTGCTAAAGGCTGGAGCAAACCATAAACTCAAGAGACTAAATGGTAATTGTTAAATCATTTGATAATTTTGTTTTATGTTTGTATATAAAAAATAAACATAGTGGTATCAGTAACCCCTCACCTAAAGAAGTATGGGAAATAGAATAAAAATGATTTCCGTCAATTATTTCTTTCAGTTGGTATTACTATTAAACTGACAAATAAATATTTTATAAATATATATTTAATACACTTTACCTAATTTAGCATTTTTCTTGATTACGCTATCGTTGATGAACAATGTGGTGTTTTCTCTTCAAATTAAAAGAAATATTTTAGCAAATAGTTGCTTTTAATCTTTAATGGAAGAGACTATACCAAGTATTGTGTCAGTTTCATTGCTGTTGGACATAACCAAAGTGGTCCACTGGTAGGACATTGGACTCTCAAGCTGAAGACAGTGGTTCAAAACCCATTGGATGCTGGCTTAATCTTGACCATGTGACAAAATTACCAAAATGTTTGACATCCAATAGCCAATGCTTAACAAATCAAGGTGCTTTAGTGGTGTCGTTAATAAAACAAAAACTGAAAAGACCACCAACATATACATTTCAAAGGGGTAGTCTCATACATGTAGTTACACAATGTGGCAGTTGTCTTCTTTTGTTTTACATTATTGAAATGTATTGCATTTTAAAGATTATATAATCGGTTACTTACAGAAAAGAAATAACTATTAAGTGAAGTGATTTACTATCAGGAAAATTGCAATTTCATAGAGAAATAAAAGTGTGTGATAAGAATTATTGACTGCCATCCTAATACATTCTTTGAAATACAACGTAAAGTAAAAGTAAAGTTTGTTTTATTTAACGACGCCTCTAGAGCACATTGATTTTTATCTTATCAACGGCTATTGGACATCGATCATATGGTCATTCGTATATTGATTTTAAAGGAAACCAGCTGTTGCCATACTTTCTAATAAGCAGCAAGGCATCTTTTATATGCACCGTCCCACAAACAGGACGGCACATACCAAGGCCTTTGATGAACCAGTTGTGGACCACTGGTTGGAACGGAAAATAGCCCAAACTGCAAATGTGTCCACTGAGAAGGATTGATCTGACGACTAACCATTTCATTTATCGGAAAGAGTAGCCTATGTGGTGGTAGCAGGTTCCTCTAAATAAATATGTCAGAATGACCATATAATTGGTGTCCAATAGCCGATGATAAGATAAAAATCAATGTGCATTTTTTTTTGCCTGTTGAAGGTGTGACGTATATATTTCAAGTCACATGACGGGGTTTCCCCTGTTAGCCATTATTTTAAAACTTCTGAATATGTTTGTTGCTGCAGAAACATTTCGTACCAATTTATTTTGCACCATGAGGTGTTCCAAACTTGAAATTTTTAAATGTGAAAAAATTGATCGACTTGAAATGAAATTCCCTATACCATTGTTAAGTCTTGCGTGATATGAAAACGAGATGTAGTATAACAAATGCATGTAAGTTTCATTCGTAATCAGTATTTAGATAACCAAGCCCCTTAAATTCCGTTGGACAAAGCCTTTAATGTAAATAATGATTAAACATTTTCTTTTTTACAGGCAATACCCCACTTCATGAGAGTGTAAATGGCGGCCATCTTGATATAGTTCATGAACTGCTGTTGATTGGAAGTGATATTAATCTGACAAACAATGGCAAGGAGACACCACTTCACCTCGCATGTCTGGCTGGTAAAGTTAATATCGCAAAGGTAAATTAGAAAAGAATGTTTGGCGACACTCCAGTGCATTGTTTCAGCATGGGAGTGAGATGTAGCTCAAACAGTAGCGTGTCCACTTGTGAAGCAGGCAGTCTTTGGATTGATCCTTCTCAGTGGACCCATTTGCAGTTTGGGCTATTTTTCGTTCCATCCGGTGGTCCAGTGTTGGTTCATCAAAGCCATGGTATGTGCTGTCCTGTTTGTGGGATGGTGCATATAATTAATGGGTTACTAGAATTAATTTTGGGCACAATGTGGCTACTAACTTAACTGCTTTCATTTTGAAGTGCCGCTAAGTAATTAGTTTCTTTGTGATTGTTTGGAACCAATATATGGGAACCAGTTAAGTTTATATACTCAGGCCTGCGGAATTGCACTTCCGTGCTCGCCCAAATTGATTTAAAAAACTTCCCGGGCGAATCATCATCAGAATTCACTAACCCTATGGGGGACTAGTGATTTTTTAGTTCTGTGATGTTGACTTCCCAATTCATAAAACATTCCATGAATTGCGTGGTGTCAACTGATCTCTAATGCAAAGTTGTCACCATTTTAACTTTGCTAACATTCTGAAAACAAGGCAAAGCTTGGAAAACCCTGCTTTCTCTATGTCTATTTATAGCATATTCCCCAACGCTGGATCTTCGTGTTGTTTCGCTTTGTGCATGGCATCTGCTGTGTCAAATGCTAAATAAAAATGTGGAAATATCTTGAAAATGTTTCAAAGCCACCAGAAAAAAAAGGAGAAAACAAGTGATGAAATTAAAGAAAAGAATAAACAATATGAAAAGGAAACTCACAACCGTTCTTGGCAAAAACAAAAAAGGAAAAAGGACGAGATACAATGTAGGTGAATTCAGGAAATCACGTGACTCGAAATATAGTCACACCTCCTTCAGTGAAAAAAAACCTTAAATTTTTAATTTATTGGTCCGCAAGCAGAATTCATGATTATTTTTTAAATATTGATAATAAGCAAGATGTGGTGGTTATGTAAGTAGTTGAATATGGACAAATCAAATGTTTATGTTTAAAATTAATTCTTTGTTTGGAAATTAATTAGGTCAAGGGTCCATGGGACTGCGTTTAATGCTCATTTTTATTATGAAGAAGGACCCTCCACCTATGTGAGAGTACTGTCAGTATAGATTGACGATGCGTGATATTTTGGTGGAGTGTTTTCACCTACAGCCCGTTAGAGACAATGTATTTGGTAATGAGGATGTGGTGGAATCATTTCAATTCCATCCACAATTTATTATTAACGTTTTTAAAGTCACACATTTTTATAATAAATTTATTTTTCATACCTAATGTATTTAATTTATTTATCATAATGTTATTTATTATATAGACTTTTTGATTTTTATCTTAAAGATATGTATTCTATTGTTATATATATTTCTATTTCAATTGTATATACCAGCTCTTTACACTGTTTTATTTTTAATATTTTATGTTTAACCATTGTTTGACCCCCAATAGCCGATGTTTACTTTATTGCTGGGGGGGGGGGGCGAGGGGGGTTTCATTAAACAATCAACCAATAAAATGTTTAAAATTTGCTTGTCCCCAGTGATTTCTAAACCAAATTAAAGTTTGTTTTATTTAACGATGCCTCTAGAGCACATTGATTTTTATCTTATCATCAGCTATTGGACCTCAATCATATGGTCATTCTGACATATGCCGCTACATAGGCTACTCTTTCCAATAAGCAGTAAGGAGTCTTTTATATGCACTGTCCCACAGACAGAACAACACATACCACAGCCTTTGATGACCCAGTTGTGGACCACTGGCAGGAACGTAAATAGCCCAAACTGCAAATGTGTCAACTGAGAAGGATTGATGCGATGACTGACAACTTCACAGGCAGACACTCTACCATTTGAGCTACATCCCACTCCTTAGTGATTACTATATGACCAGGGTGAGGGAGCTAGCACTAATTTCTATCTACCTAGTAAGAAGTATTTGTTTCCATGATGAATATATACTAAATTGGAGCGGGATCTAGTTAAAACGGCAGCGTGTCTGCCTGTGAACCGGTCGGTCATCGTATCGATTCTTCTCAGTGGACCAATTTGCAGTTTGGGCTATTTTCCATTCCAACCAGTGGACAACTACTGGTTTATCAAAGGCTGTGGTATGTACTGTCCTGTCAGTGGGATGGGCCATATAAAAGATCCCTTGCTGCTTATTGGAAAGAGTAGCCTATGTGGCAGCAGCGGGTTTCCTCTAAAGACATATGACATCCAATAGCCGACAAAAAGATAAAAATCAATGTGCTCTAGAGGCATTATTAAATAAAACAAACTTTACTTTTGAATACTAAATGTTTAAAGAAAATATCTTAATTTTTTTTCCACAGGTATTGATAGAATCTGGCGCTAATGTTAATGCAACTGTCGGCAAGGGTGGAGTATCGCCCATTCATCTTGCCGCATTCCGTGGGTCAGCTGAGATTGTGGAATTATTGATAAACAATGGTGCTCCAGTTGATACTGCCAAGGGAGATAATGGGCGGACATCATTACATATTGCCAGCATAAGAAATTGTATTGAGGTATTGATGAAGTTACCGTATTGTTTCTATTTATAGCACATTACGAAGAAAGCTTATGCAATTAAAAGAAATTCTTTGAATATATTTGTATACAAATGGTTCTGTTCAGCATAATATTATCCAAATAACAGAAATATGCTATTATCAGGAATTCAATTAAAGGCATAGTCCCATGGAATTTAAAGGGCTTTATGGTCTAAATATTGATTCCGAATGAAACTTACATGCATTTGTTGTACTAGATCTCGTTTTCATAGCACACAAGACATTTTAACTGAACTATGGTATAGGGAATTCCATGTTGAGTTGATCGATTTTGTTCATAATTAAAATTTCTAGATCGGAACTCCTCATGGGGCGCAATAAATTGGTACGAAATGTTTTTGCAGTTACAAAAATATTCAAAAGTTTTAAAATAACGACTAACGAGGGAATACCCATCACGTGACTTAAAATATACATGTACATCACACCTACAAAGGAAAAAAAAAGTTTTTTTCCGATTTATTTGTCCTTGAGCATAATTCAATATTATTTTTAAAATATTGATAATAAGTGAGATGTGGAGGTAGCTGAATGAAGTATTTCTATGGACAAATCAAATGTTTATATTTAAAATTCATTCTTTGTTTGGAAATTAATTAGGTCATGGGTTCGTGGGAGTATGCGTTTAAGTGGACTTCACTGTAATATAAATGAAATTTTGAATTTGAGGAAATGTGTGACAAAGATTCTACTGGTCTAAGGGGTAGTTGTACTTGCCCCCAGTGATTTTACTCACCTTGAACAAGGGATGTGTGGGGGAAGCATTTCTTTCTTTCCTTGAAAAAGCTGTGAGTTTAGCTATCCTCTGTGGGAAGATTTGATGCATATTAAGGACAAATTTCATACACAGGTTTTAAGGAAATGGGGGTTTCAACTGGCAAATATTTTTGGTTTCCCATTTTTAAGGCATTTTCAAATGAAGATACTAGCAATACTTCCTACTGAAATTGTGTGGGGAACCTAATGTAAATATCCGTTTCACAGTCTCTACGAAGCAAGTTCAAATCTACTCTTCCCAGGCCAGTAAAGAATAATATTTTAGTCGCCAGCCCCTTATATTTAGTAGCCACCTAATATATACAGGTATACTGCATAATATATATTACAGGCCATAGAATTTCAAATTTCATGGCAAACACTTTTTTGGTTCCGTGATTTTGCCGACATGGTACATTCTACTGGTAATGATTGTTATCGTGAAATCCTGTGACCTGATATATATTGGATTTTTAAATAGAATGAATAAAGAAATTTGAAATACTTTTTGCTATTTTATTTCTGTCTTTATTTGTTAAAGCTATGACCTGATCATCCCATGATGTATCACAGACAGGTTACTGGACAGTCGCCAACTGGCGAAGGCCATTTTATTTTGTAGATGCTAGAGATTTGTTTTAGTCGCCCTGGCGAGTATTTTACTCACCTCTTGTTGAGCACTGTTTCAACTCATTTCATTTGAGTGTTTTATATCTAAAAGATGTTAATGAACTTTAAAAACTTAATAGTTCTTGTGTATATATATAATTTACAATTCTGTCGTATATTTTTCCAATTAATTAAAATTTAATTTGTATATTTCTACAGGTCGTCAAACGTCTGTTGAACAATAACTGTAAGGTTGATGCTTTAAAAACTTAATAGTTCTTGTGTATATATATAATTTACAATTCTATCGTATATTTTTCCAATTAATTAAAATTTAATTTATATATTTCTACAGGTCGTCAAACTTCTGTTGAACAATAACTGTAAGGTTGATGCTCTGACCACGGGAGAAAACGAAGCTAAAACTCCATTAATCAAAGCCGTAGAATTCGGCAAAGTAGGAATTCTTGATTTGTTAATTGAAGCTGGGGCAGACGTTGATGTTGGTGACAGCCATGGAGTTACCCCCCTTATTAGTGCAATCTTCAAGTCAAATGTTTGTGTAGTTGTGCGTCTGGTTCGTGCAAACTGTGATGTTAACAAGCCAAGTTTCAATGGACTTACTCCTCTCGGTGCGGCTGTGAAGCGGAGTGAACTAAACATTGTAAAAATTCTTCTGATAGCTGGATGCAAGATTCAGAAGCTCGAACTCACCGATTTGGAAAATATTTATTCTAACTTGTTGAGCATTGAAGATCAGGATCAGATTTCTCACCTCGTGTACCTTCCTTTAAGTTTAATGCGTCTTTGTCGAAAAATTATTTTTAAAAGTTTGGCTCATTTGCCATGTCACAAAATTACAAATCTTCCATTACCTATGAATTTAAAGAAATATTTGATGTACCCAGAATTTGAGGACAGTAATCTGGTTCCTGTGGAATAGAAGAAGGTGTTAACATGGAGACAGAATAAATTCCCAATAAGTGCAATAAGATTATTTTCTACACAAACAATCCATCCAGGAATAATTTGGAAGGATAAAAATGTAAAATAAAATTTCATGAGAAATTAACTACAGAAATGGATTATTCTTTTAAAGTGTATAGTTGTATTTGTATTGTTTATTACCACAAGCACCTGGCATAGGACAATAATATATATATATATTATATATATATTTA
>JAULBS010138896.1:0-12858 GCA_032355785.1 Symmetromphalus regularis | reverse complement strand
TGATAAACCAGTTGTGGACCACTGGCTGGAACGGAAAATAGCCCAAACTGCAAATGGGTCCACTGAGAAGGATCGATACGACGACTGACTGGTTCACAGGCAGACACGCTACCGTTTGAGCTAGATCCAGCTCCACTATGATAAACAGAATAAAGCCACTATCACCACATAGCCTACTCTTTTGAGATTCATAAAACAACACAATTCACAGCCAAGGCAAGTGTTCTACTATTGAGCCAAATACAGATATGTAAATACCAATCCTCGTATTCTTAAATGAGTCATGTGCATTATTTATTATTTTATTTTAATAATTTAATTTCTGATTGGCAATTGTTTCTTTAAAACTGCTCAAAAGTAACGCTATCTTGTGATGAAACAGATATAATAAAATGTTACATTCCACACTAACAAAAGAGTGATGACCCGTAAGAATGTAGTCACTAGATTAACCTAAATCTTTTCTGCTGAAACTAAAGAACAGCATGCCAACACAGTTGTTCACATTTCTCAACTTATTTCACTAAACTATCAGCATGGCACATCTCTGTTCATGAGGATTACCACACTGACCTTCACATTACAAACAATGGAAATTTACCGAGGAAATTGATTTTTTCTTAAATCAATATAAAATTTTCTCAAAACTACCTCAAGTGAATTGAAAATTTATATAATTCAATTTTATTTTTAATGTAACCTTTTTTTTTTTTTTTGATTGTTTTTAATGGATCTACATCCAGTTAAGAATAACATCTCTCCCATCCTCCAACACTCCTGATGACTTTAAAACAATTTCTTCTTCAAGTCCAGTGGGCAATGGGAAGGTCCAGGTAAACCAATTTAATTTTTGTGACTCTTTACACAATATCTTATCCAAAAAATGACATGCTATTGACAGAAGAATGAAATGATCTTCTGTGCAAATTGAAGTGATGTGAAAATCATTATACACTAAAATACACATAAAATAGTGATGAGAAAAAGTGTTTGTTCAGTATATTTTTGTCACAGATCAGATTAAATCTAATTATTATCTAATAACCGCATTTCCTATGACTACAGCAAGCCAAAGAAAAGGAACCTCTAATATCATATCTTAAGTTCTGCAAATGGTAGCCATCTGCTCATCTTTGTGTGCATTAAGACAAGCCGTCAGACAGTACGTTATTGTTTGCAACATTGTGCTTCTAGGATTTTGGAAAGGAGATGTGAACAGAATGTCAGAGGCCTAACAGTTCATGTATTCATTTTATATGCTAAACTTCTGAATAAAATCTCACCCTTGATAATGTGTCAAAATTACCAAATGTTTGACATCCAATAGCTGATGATTAATAATTCAATATGCTCTAGTGGTATCATTAAACAACAACAACAAAAAAAGAAAAAAAAGAAAGAAAAAGAACATTACACGTAAGTGTAGCACTTCTTTTCAATTACAAATATACATACAACTTTATAAAAATCTTTCAACACAGTTGCCATTTATAGCAGGGTTCATCTGCAACTAGAATACTATATATGAAAGGGAAAAAAGATGATGTATTTTCCCCACTCATTCATGATAAAAATAAAACTGGGTGCCAAACAAAACATTTGTAACGTCCTACCCAAAGTGCACTAGTTTGACAAGCATGTTTAATGTTGATTGTTAATAAAAACAAGTAAGGCAAGATTAAGATGTCTATAGCAGGTTTATCTGATCCTACTGTATGTAATGTGCCACATATAACACACACGACCTAAAACAGACACAGAATAACATTGCCGGCATGTGTTTTCTTTCAGAACTTCTGTGTTGGCTAGCCACACTAGATTGCCACTGTTTGTACAGGGAGCTGTGCTGCAAAGCTGCTGTGTGTGTGTGCAAGTATGTCAATGACCGCATTACCTGAGAACTCATCAGAGATTGGACTGGGACATGGAATGATGGGATATTGTGTCCGTTTTGCTTTTAACTTCTTTGTCCTGTGCTTTTTGAATTTGATCGGGCTCTTGTTTTTGATTTTCAGTGCTGATTTTGTCCCTGGGCCTGCCCTCGCATCCACAACCTACAACAAAATACAATTATGATTACTATGTCACATAAAAAAGAAAAACCACTAAGCCACATTCAAATATCTCTTTAAAATATATATATCACATCTTAATTCTTACTGATGATATTAAAAAATAACATCACAAGAATTGACATAAATCAAAAACTGTTTATTACATGCAAGAACCATAGGGAAAATATGTGATGAACAAGATAATCCACTTGGAGAATAAAATGCAGGTTTTACACATATATAACACTACAAGTACTATGTATATCAAGAGTATTCTGAATTTCAGAGAAGCCATTTCAAGGTCACTACAACAATTGTGGTAAAATTTACAGACAAATGAAAACAGAATGTATTTTAGTCAAGTTCAGTATTATAAAAATCTTTCAACATAGTTGCCATTTATACATGTACTTTTAAATGAAGATCAAACAAAGTGAACCAAGCACTATATACCTTTTGGCATTTGTGTTGATTTTTAATTTATGTATACTAGATGTAATTTTGTCTAGACGGGTATGGTAGGGTGTACAGGGATATGAAAATTAGTATTCTCTTTATGATAAGATAAAACTTTAATGCAAGTATCATTCCAGAACTGAATGCATATACAAAGATACAAATATATCATAATACATAAACAGGAAAATGTGTCTATAATTATTGTAAATGATCTCGTAATAGCATTATAGGTTACAAATGAAACTGAAATATGCACGTTTAAAAAATGAATGACTAAATATTATTGTTCAAATTGTCAGACAGGATGGTAGATTTTTCCCCACACAGCAATCTTGTTGGTTTAGGCTTCTATTGATTTCCAAACACTACTGGAATCAACTGTGCAACAAGCTGGCATGCAGGCAGTGGCAAGGATATTTTTAGAATGTCGGCCACAGAAATGGTAAACCGGCATTTCTGCATGCTGCTGTAGTACTATTATAAGGCTGGAGGCAACCATGTAAAATGATACTGGTGAATTCGACAGTCTTAAAGAATTTGATGAATCTCACTTAACCCGAAAACACATTCTTCCTAAATGAGAAATATCCCAAGTACAAAACTGTTTAAATTACTATGATTTTTGTTAAATATTACTACAGTATTACTATAGAAATTATAAAAATGTAGTTCACACACACACACACACACACACACACACCACACACCACACACACACACACACACACACACACACACAAACCTCACTCTCAATTATCCATAAATGAAAATGAAAAATCCATGATCATAACCATATACTATTTTTGGAAACATGTCATGTAGTCATATGAAAAGCAATCATCATTATACATATATATATATATATATACACACATAGCTACATTTGTTTAAACTGTACATACTATGTAAATAAGACAAGGGAGTTCAACTCTTAACATATGCAGACTTTTTCCATGATTTTATGATACATGTAAAAAAAAAAGAGTAAAGTTTGTTCTTTTTAATGACACCTCTAGAGCACACTGATTTTTATCTTATCATCAGCTATTGGATTCAATCATATAGTCATTTTGACATATTTATTTAGAGAAAACCCACTGCCTCCACATAGGCTATCTTTCTGATAAGCAGCAAGGTGTCTTTTATATGCACTGTCCCAGACAGGACAGCATATACCAATTATGGACCACTGGTTGGAATGGAAAATAGCCTAAACTGCATGATATATAAATAGTATTTCATGAAAGTTAAATACAGATATTAAGTTTACATGGACTTAACAACGACATAGTGAATGGTGTCCGTTATCCAGAATTGAATTTCAATAAGTTAACCGACTTTCTATTAGTGGCATGTGTCAGTACTCCTCTCTGGTTCAAAATAAACTTTTTTCAATGCTAACAACTGCTAACATTACGGACAAGGTAAGGTAAACTCACTGTAATAAGGTGCAAATATTTACAGTGTATGAATATGAGTAAAATTAATGTTTTACATTGAGTTACAGTGAAACTTTCTGAGAAATTAAATTTTGATTAACATAATTACACATGACATTTAGTGAAACTAACAATAATTTAATGTGAAAAAGAAAAATGGGTTACAAGTAATAGAACTAATCTAAACAGAAATTAAAAGAATGCCTAACTCAAAGATTATCCATAAAAATAATGTTACCACATTACTTATCAGTCTGGGAATCTCCTATTTTGATCTGAGCAAATATCTATGTATGATAAAGCAAAAAATAAATATCCACCTTACAGGTAGTGTGCTAATGTTCACACAATTTGTCCTCGAGACAAATTAAAGAAAGCTAAAGAAACAGCATGTGTATTTATGGTTTGAAGGCAGTTTACAGAAGATCAATATGTTTTCCAACATGTCTAGAATCTTTGACAAACACCAACAACAGCAGATGCCCAGTTGTTGGGCTAGACTGAGAGACGCCATTCCCAACAAAAAATATGGGGACTGTCACTGGTGCAAACTTAATGTGTATTCAGTATTCTTGACATTGACAGATACAGCTGAAAAAAAAAGACTAAATTCAAACTGCATGTAAGTTAATTGTAAATTTACAAACAGTTCAAAAAAAGAAACTTTAAAAAAAAATGTATTCAATGTAGTCAGTGAATGTCCGTTTTGCTTTTAACTTCTTTGTCCTGTGCTTTTTGAATTTGATCGGGCTCTTGTTTTTGATTTTCAGTGCTGATTTTGTTAAATAATTTGGATACCAATAGTGTGATCATGTACAGCCCTACATACACAAACATGTCTGATCTGAGGGTTCCAAAATACATGTAAAAATTATATTTAAAATATAGATATTCCCTATTTTCAGCCGCTGAAATTCAGACAATGGTGCGATAGCAATAAATTTCCATTGCAAAATTCTTTTACTGAGGCACTGCAACAACTATTTTAAGAAAAAGCATACTGCATAATAATTATTAATATATTTATATTTTTGCAACAACAGTATAAAGCTGCCGCAAACAAATATTACAGCACCATTCCTGAATGCCACCTACAATTTCACAAGAATAAAAACATTCTTTAATGCATTCACCATAAACATCTTAGCTTGGTAAATACCAATATTATACATGTTTGTCTGAAAGTCATAGTTGACCATATCTTATAGATCATAACACATAATGCTGGGTTTGAAAGAATCTAGATAAAGTAAAGTGATGCACACTTCTAAAGTAAAGTGATGCACACTTCGTTGAGCTCATAAATTAAAATCAGCTTTAGTAGCTGCTGGTGCAGAACTGTTGGTATCAAGAGCCAACTCAAAGCAATTAAATGAACCCTAATATAGAGCCAACTGATATATTTTTTACAGTATCAAACTGGTCTAAATTAAAGGAAAAGAGAAATAAAAATACTAATCACCTATCAAGAGATGTACCTAACACACAATGTAAATTTCACAAAAGATTCAATAAACAGTCACAGAAAGGACATTCAAAAGGTTTCAGTTATTTATATGGAATTACATGTTCATAAATCCATATACCACAAAATGGATTATCAACAAGCAGTTAAGCACAAACACAATTTCTTAATAAATCAGCTCTCTCCATTTATTCACTCACCTGAAAATGTAAAGTGGTGAGTTTTTATACATTATAGTCTGGAACATGGATTTTTGTCGATTACTTTAGTTTGTGTGAACCCGGCAAAAAAGGACTAGAGTTTTGGAAATAGCAAAAAAGTCCTATGTTCCAGTTTTTTTCAATACTTTGTTAAATAATAATTTAAAATGTTACTCATTACCTCGTATATTAAAATCGGAAAAATTGCACATCGTTAATAACACTTGGCAGACAACAGCATTAAAAAGAGGGGTAACAATTTGCATTTTAACATTTGGAACATCTCAGCCATTTCCAGTAATATTCGTATCTCTTTTATTGTTTTTGCTTTAATAATTAATTTTTTGCAAATATGGCATTGATATTAAGTTAAAATAAATATATTTATAAAATAAGTCGCGAACCTTAAAAATACATTATACAAATAATTACCTAACACCCTCATTTTTATATGAATTCTGCAGCAAATAAAACATGGCAGTCTAAGTAACGCTGGCTCGAAATGTAAAGAAAATTACTTTTGACTGCCGTTTAAACATTGTAGAACCAATAGACAAACCAACCTAGACCAAAAATAGGACATTTTTTTATTTCCAAAAATATCAACAATGAGGTAAGTTATATATTTTGTTTTATATTCGTCAAAAAAAAAGTACCAAGTAGCACAAACAGACTACAATCTGTTATCTTGTTTTATCTCACTAAATGTTAAAAATGGGCAACTCATCCCTTCATTTGAAATTCCTTTCCTATTAATGTTCAGGAAAACACATCATTCCTATTCTGCTAGTTCTAAATGGAGAGAACTGATATTTTCTTTTTAACATTCACCTACACACGGACAACAAATTATGCATACAGTAACTCTTAAATCTATGGTAACTAACCTTTTGAAATTAACCATTTCAAATGGCACCACACTTAAATATGAATAAAAAATATTTTGCATAATTAGACCTAATCGTCTTTGTGGCAATACGCAGGACATTACAATGCATAATTGATTTCAGTGAAAAATATTTAAATACACTTCATTTAAAAGTGTTTAGGAAATCATAAACAAGGCTACTTAATTTTTGTTAATCAAATCTTACAAAAGGCTCCTTGTAAGTAACATCACAATGTAAAGATTAATTAAGCGTGATTAATTAAGCGTATTTATTAACCAGACCCATTAAGGGCCTAGAAGTGCTTGAAACGTAACTGCACACAGCGTATATCATGCTTTTGTTTAGAAATTTATTGCTGTCAGGACTTACAAATATCTTATTAAATATAACCCTACAGAATCAGAGGACATGATATGGAGGGTAAAAATTAATCACTAAGAAAAACAAAATCTTTCAGTTATGTAAGTCAAATATAAAATACAATGCACTTGAATATGAACATTTGCATGATGCTACAAGTATCACACTGTGAGAATTCCAAAACACTGAAATCACCAAAGACAGGTGTTCAATCCAGTGCAGGACTTGAGGTCAAACAGTCAGACTGCCCATTACCCAGCAACATTAAATGGTCAGTCACCCTACATCCCTGTCTAGATGAGGTCCATCAATCTTCTGCCTGCACAGAATTGTATTATCATCACTTGACCACAAACTCCAGTTGCACATGGCAATATCTTATAGTATTTGCTTCCCAAAAAAAATTACAGCTTTATTGTTCGATTAGAGATTTTTGTTGTTCATCAAGTTAAAGTGATCAGAGAAAGCAGCAATCTGTATCACTTTGAGATCATGGGGTTAGGAGTTCACAACAGATGGTCAGAGACTTCCTTCTTCATAGAGATCAGTCAGAAAACATGTTTTGTGCAACACTAACAACCTTAAAAGGAGTTTAGCTTTAACTTGACAGGATAGAAAGGAATTAAATTTTCCTTTCTTTTGGTCCTAATCATTGTACACAAGTGGTACATGTACAGGAAAATGATATTAGATGACTTGTCACAGAAATCATTTAGTGTATAATCTCTATGTAATCAGCTGTTGACAAAGAACATTTTTATGTTGAATTTTACTGTAAAAAAACCCACTACAACTTGAGAACAAAAGATTAGATTGTTTTTTTCCCAGGTGTGTATAATAATGTTTGTAAACAATATTTTTACCCTTTTGCCCAAAACATATTTTATACATCCTTTGTCCTCTGATAACTCTACCAAAACCTCTAATTATCGGTCAGCAAACCCTAAGGCCACTGGCCAGTGTTGACCTAGATTTGTTTGTTGTTGGCCAAGCATGTAAAATACTCAAAATGCCAATGTCTGCTTGTGGTACAAGTTATATACTTGGCAGGGAAACCAGTGTCACAGGCTGACACCATAGCACATCACAATTTTGTATGCAAGATGTCAGGTCATTTTGAAATTAATTTTTAAAAAATGTTGTTTGGCAAAACATCTGACCCTTTGTTAATGTGTACTACTGCTGTCAAGATTACAACATGAAAGCTTACAATAGCTCTAATGACTTCGTATTAAATTATGAACTCTTTTTTTTTTTTCAACTAAATATTTGGCATGGTAAACTTCTTAAGTTAATTACCCTAGTAGCCTACAGAAAATAATAATTTTTAATCCAAGACGCACAGTACTTGAAACAGTTTTAATTGTATGAGCTGAAGATAGTGTTAATTAACATCATTTAAATGAACAAAACTATCCCAATTGAATTGAGTGTAATTATCACTTGACTATTCAGCAACAGATGTACACTTAATGAACTCCGCATCTGTTCACAGTTTAAACACATTACTAAAATGCAAATATTCTACCTTATAACAGTTCATCATGTCCAATTCCAAAATGTGCCAAGATCTCTGTTGTCACACTTACAACAAAAAAATAAATGTATACACCTCTACATGTACATAAATACTTTTTTTTTGTCCATCAAGATCTGGTTTACATGGTACATTAAAAAGTGGATACTTATTATTATATTAAATACTGGATAAAACAAACATAAAAGGATCTGTAAAAGTATATGTAGTTTGCTATAACTGTCCAAGCATAGCTTATTTATTATATTTATTACAAAAAGTAATGACCACCTTTTTCAGATATGATGTTCATTACAAAAGAGGAAACTACTTTAAAAAAAAATATATCCATTGGCATTAGTATGCAGTATACACTTTCATCAGACTGAAGGAAATAATAAAACCATATAGATATAACTAAAAATATGATGAACATTTAAGTGAACTGCCTATATTAAAACAATATAATTATTTGTTTAAAGGTCTAAACTAAAAACAAAAAGGTATAGAAATTGATTCTGTACAAGTGAAGTTTCTTTGGCTTCGAAATACTTTTACTATCTTCTCTAACATCATTTTACCAGATGTACATTACATACATCTCCAATAACCTTTTTTTTTTAAAGTTTTTTTTTATTAAATAACTTTAAAAAAAAAAGGTTAACTAAATAATATATTTTCTCCCGATGCACAAGTTTTCCTATATGACAATCTAAATTTGTTTATTTCAGTAATATTTTTTTTAAGTTAAAAATAATTGCAAAAGGTTATTGAACCTCATTATAATTTCTAATGTTCAATGCCCAGCAGCCTGCAGTACACAGACTGCTTTGTGAGTGTAAAGACATCACCGTCTGGCCCAGTAACACAGTTTAGTGTGGATCAGCACGCAACACACACAGGCAGGCCAGGCCAGCTGATTACTGCAACTTCATAGCACACAGACCACTCCTGTGTTATTCTGTCACTAAGGCAGCTCGCTCATTCACTCTCTACTTGTTTATACATGACTCATTTCACTTACACCCAGTCTCAAATTTTTCTTAAAATAAATAACAATTAGCACGGAGAAAGACTTTTAGACTTTTCTCCATTTAGTATTAAATAAAAAAAATTCAGTATAGTAAAACCACATCTAAAAAGGTTATTTTCCATTTAGTACTATAAAACGGGTATTTAAAAAAAGCTAATAATTTTTCCATTTATACCAAAAAAAAGATTCCATTTTGCAGTAAAGCTGTTTTAAACAAAACCTATGTCTGTGTGGTTATGAATGATTAAATTTTCAATTGATAAAAACCAACTGAGATATAAAGCACATCAACCCAATTTTAGACTCAATATAGCCTGCAATGGTTCAGTAGGGAGTATAACATTAAGCCCAAAGACTTATATCCCCACAACTTCCTCATGTTATCTGGTGGAAAAATCACGTTCCTACAAAATGGCTGAGTCTTTGTAACAAATAGGCAAAGCAGACTTGATCGGTTTCAGATCTAATGGATGTTATCATATAAGATTTGAACAGCAACTTGCAAAGTTTGTGAGCAAATTACTGCACAAAACCCAAGAACAAATAACATGCAATGGAAAGCAACACAAAATTTAAAAAAAAAAAGAATTAAAACACAAACGAAAATGCTGAATAAATTAAATACACTTGTAGTTGTATAACAATGAATAAATCTTGTGGTTTCATTCCATTCCCTATTGAAAACAGAACCAACAAAGATCTAGAAATGTGCCTTCATTGTTGATACAGGAATCAGGCTACATTGAAGAGTGTCAGTTATTTTAACCATCACTCATGCATTAGTAACTAGTACTTCTGCAAATTTAGACATTTTAATTGGCATGCATTTGCATAACATGCCTAAAATCTTCATTAATATTAGAATTTAAAATAAATATATACTTAAAGTCCTCTCAATTCTCATCTACACCATTCAGCTTCGCCTGTGCACAATATTGTAGATCAAACTATTCATGAATACAACATGCATGGTAAATTATTTCATCACTGCACTCAGTCTAGTAAAGTGCAGATGCCTTAATAAAAACTTAACAGCCTTGAGTATACCTGCCTTTTTGAGAAGAACACATGCATTAAGCTAGATAAAAAAAATCTATTCAGTGCAAATTCTATAAAAATCACCCAGAATATTTACTAAATGTGACAGTATATAGGTGGCTTTTACATAAAGATAGAAATACATGTATTTGTACTATAAAGGGACATATTTAAGAGACTCTTAAGGAGAGGTGACCATTATAGTGTTATTTAATGAAGGTTCAACTGTGTATTAAATAAAGCCTGGCTACAAATCAGTTCACCTTTGTGTTGTACATGTATGGGAAAGTTTTGTCCTCAATCAATAATCACCTATGAGAATGACCAATCATGCACTGGAGTAACTAACACACTTGCTTCATCAAAGTTATTTATTAAGCATATGTACAGATCAATATTGCCTCACCATTCCAGGGGTTGAAAAATTATTTTAAAACATTCTTGCCCACAATATTTTTTCACTTGCCCATCCAAAATACTATAAACAGATACACTAAAATATATTTCATGTATAGCATGTCATACACAGAATATGTTAATTATACTGCACCAGTAAATATATCATACTATTACTCTTGCATATTTTGATTAAGAGATGTTGATGAATTGATCAAATGGGAGGATCCAGCCATTTTCTACATCCACTACTAACAAAATAAAAATACAGCAGTCATACCAGAATCTAACACAGTAACAGTAACATAACACATTTCTTAAATGAATAACATATTAAAAAAAATTCACAAGGGTAAACATGTAAATTCAATGACAGTCCTACCTAACTGGCCAAAACATTTATGTAGTTGAAAATAAATTAAAACAACTTTCAAAGAGGCATTTCTGAAAGTCATTTATTGCAAAGTTCTGTATTCAAGTAATCAAAGATAATAGCTAATGCAGGATTAAAAGCATTTAAAACATTGAATAGTGTTTCCAAATCACTTCTCGGGTTGAAATATTTTGAATTTTTTTGTTATTTAATCATTTAAATTATACACCTGTAATTTTATTTAGATTAACAGACATATATATATTTTGTTTATTTTTGTACAATGTACATCATCACATGTCATTATATATATATAAACATAACCTATGTGAAGTTGTTAGTCATGGTCTAGATTTAACATTCCAATACATGTTGATAACTGGCTGCATAGATGAAGTGCAGTCATATAGATGTTTCAAGTGCAAAACAACTTCAAATCTACAACTATGTTTTGACATATGATGACACTGTACACATTTATACCATTTTAATACATCAAGCAGGTGCATTGCTAATCATAAACATTTTTATTAGAACTTAGAAGCAAGAGCAAGGTATCTTGCTTTATTTAGTTTTAAAAAGACTGAACAACAAATAACATTGCCTTTGATAAATGTTGTGGAGCACAGGCAAGAAATTTAAAAATTCAATTGTCTATAAAAAAAGCATTCACCCTTTAACATTTAATATCTCAGAAAGATGGCCTACCATGAAAAAGTAATCCTACTGTACTCCAAAAACTGGGACTGTATTTCAGGATATCACTATATATTTGCTGTTTTACATTTTACATTTACTGTTAATAGTATTATGCCCACCAATGCCACCCAAAACAGTAACACATTGCTTTGCACCTCAAATAATAAATGTTCACCCTGCAAAAAAGATAATTATTCCAAAGCTATAACAGCAGATAAGACTACAACCTGCCTCAAGCTACATGTAACAAGAATACTGTGCATCACACTGCCACATGTCTATTTGCATGCCTGCAGTTATATAATACAGCCACTCCATGCAGACATAAATCATTCCGAGCATGTCACTAAACATGCAGGTGCATTTGGTGCTAATGGGATGTTTGCATTACCAGACATCTTGCACATCTGCTGCATGTCTTAAGCTAGATACAACATGTTGTGCAAGACACACTTGGTGTAGTTATATAACAACAACTGTGACCCTCTGAACTGTTGAGCCCACAGTGTTTGCCAAGTACATGTGGGTTACCAATAATCCAGTGAAATACCCAAGCTTGCTTCATTAACTTGCTGCAGATCTTGATCCAGCAACAACCATTAGAACAGTAACCAAGGTCACCATCTACTACAAGCCATGTATTTCCATGGAATCTCTGAACTTGGTGTATGTATGATGAGTACATGTATACAGGTATGCAAGATGCTTGGCTGACAGTGACAAGAAATAAATATCATTTCCTGTATACAAAGAGGTGATTTACCGTATTCTTTGCTAGTTAAAACTTATATCTATGTAAAATAGCACTCGCTAAATATAATGTTCCAGTCTTTTCATTTTGAGAGTAGGAATTCAGGCGTTTCATTTTATTTGAGAGTAGGAGTTGGAAGGAAGAGAGTAGGAGGAGGAGCACTATAATTTTAACTTTAAAGGAAC